>JAUZNK010045514.1:0-33430 GCA_035046665.1 Euphysa ruthae | reverse complement strand
GCAAGCAAGCAAGCAAGCAAGCAAGCAAGCAAGCAAGCAAGCAAGCAAGCAAGCAAGCAAGCAAGCAAGCAATTAAATAAGTAAGTAAGTATGTAAGTATGTAAGTAATTAAGCAAGTAAGTAATTAAGCAAGTAAGTAAGTAAGTAAGTAATTATGTAAGCAAGCAAGCAATTAAATAAGTAAGTAAGTATGTAAGTATGTAAGTAATTAAGCAAGTAAGTAATTAAGCAAGTAAGTAAGTAAGTAAGTAAGTAAGTATGTAAGTGAGTGAATGAGTGAGTGAGTGAGTGAGTGAGTGAGTGAGTGAGTGAGTGAGTAAGTAAGTAAGTAAGTAAGTAAGTAGTTATGGGTTATCACCCATAAGAACAGTATTTATTCTGGTGTCCCGCAAGTAGTAGCAGTTACCTTTTGAACACGTGCTTTGAGAATGCGGTGTAGTAGAGGGCAGGTTGCCATTTGGTGCAAGATCGTGCAGGGCTTATGCATCTACTATGAATCGGTCGCATGTCTGCTGCCAACTTCCTTTGGGTCTTCTTTATTGGTAGCAATGTAGACCATCGTAGGTTTCAGTGTCTCGTGTAGGCGGGCTTTTTCAGCTGTCATTGGGACCTTAAACATTTCGATCGCTTCTGCCGGAGGGAGACAAGTCATTTGCGTTGATTTATTTTTCATATCTACCACTAAAGTGGGTCGAAGTGCTACACATTCACCATTGTTACGGCCACTGTCTAGTTCTTGTTGTGCCTGCGTCCTGAAAATTCACTCAGCCAGACAACGATTAAAGGACTCGACGAAAACCTGTGGTCTATGATGGCCTAGATATACTGTTCGGACACGAACCTTATGCTAAGATGTAAGCATCTACGTTTCTAAACTTGCACATCTAAATTTCTACCTGTTTAAATTCCAATTATACTTGATGTCTGAAAAATTCATTTTAATTTTTTTCAAATTGAAGAAACGCGTTCTGCACATATCACTAATTTAAATGAAACTCTCTTTAACGATGATGATTTAGTTAACTTTAAAATTCCTTATTTATATAATTATGAAACTAAAAATGATTCTGAGAATATTTGCGCATTATATTTGAACATAGTAGTACAAAAGCAAATTTTGAAAATTTTAACGAACTTTTAGAAGAATCTAACTACTCATTTCCTATGACTCAAATTTATTAATAGAAAATTATGACGCAATCCAAAGAAATACAGGAAAACGCTGTGCGGACTTGTAATCTACGTGAAAAAAAAAAAAAAAAACTTTTAAAATTAGAAAGAATTTCAAAATATCTGACTATGAGTGTTTATCCATTGAAATAATAAACAACTCTTCTAAAAACTACATCATAACATGTTGCTACAGAGCACCATGAATAATTGTTAATAAATTTAGTACGCACTTAAACAAGATTTTTGATAGGAAAAATTTTGAAAAGAAACCATTTTTTATTCTTGGAGATCTAAATTTAAATTGTTTTAACTACGAAGAAAACCCAGAAAAATGATACCTTTATAACAACACGTTTCAACACAGTCGTACGCGCGTAACTAAAACAACAACAACACTGATAGACAATATCATATTTGTATTTTGAAATTTCCTTAAATAATTAAAACTTATTACAATAATTACAATTTTTGGCCATTTCCCCATTTTCGTTGCTTGTAATACACATAAACAGAAAAACACCATATCGAAAAAGACAATAATTTACAAAAGGAACATTTGCAGTGAGAATTTGCAAATTTTATAGATGATCTGAGGAAAGAAATCTGGATAACCGTGATAAAACTTTAATAAATTTAATAAATTCTCAGATACGTTTGCAACCTTATACCAAACAAACTTTTCGTTAAAAAACATAACGTAAATACAAAGACATAATGACTCCATGGATGACAATGGGCATGAAAAAATTGATTGTATCTCAAGTACTTAAAACAAATAACAGAAACCTCAGAAAGGGAGAATAAAAATCATAAAAATCTTTTTGAAAAATTAAGAAAAAAATCATAACACTCATATTACTCATCACTAATTGAAAAAACAAAATTGATTCTGAAAAAACCTGGCAGGTAATGAAAACGATAATAGGAAAAATAAAAGCTAAATCTGACGACCTACCTAAAGTTTAAAAGACGGAAAAGTGAAACATATATGATAAAAATGAAATAGCTACAGAACTGAGCATATTTTTTTACAAATATTGGAAATAAACTTATAAACAAAATACCAGCTGTAAATCAATCATTTGAGAACTAAGTAAAAACTGATTTAAGTTCTATTGAGAATCCTGAACTCACCTTCAAGAAGTTTGAAATCGGATATAAATTTTTTCAACAAAACAAATCTTGCGGAGCTGATGACTTAGATTGTAAAATTGATGTTTATGACGAAATAAAAATCCCTCTTTTTAAAATTTATAAAAACTCTATAAGTAATGGCATATTTCCAGATTCTCTAAAAATAGCTAAAGTAAGTGCTATTTTCAAATCTGGTTATATTTCTTTGCTGAGTAGCTATAGACCTATGTCAGTTCTACCTGTTTTTTCTAAAGTTCTTCAAAAACTTATGTTCAATACGATTTAATCCTTTTTTAACAAAAACAATTTATTCTTCAGAAAACAATTTTGTTTCTATAAAAATTCTTCTACCGAACATGCAATATTACAATTTACAAATGAGATAACTAGCTCTTTTGCAAAGAAAGAGATTACACTGGTGTGTTTTCATCTATTTATTAAAAGCCTTTGATACTGTAAATCATAATATTCTACTTAGAAAGCTTGACATTTATGGCATCCGAGGTAATACAAACCGTTGGATAAAAAACTACCTAAAAAATAGAAAGCAATATATTTGTTGCAATAAACGTAAATCTACAGAATTTTATAATATTGTCTGTGGAGTTCCTCAAGGATCGATACTGGGCCCTTTGTTATTTCTTATTTATGTAAACGATCTTCACCTAGCATCACCTGATTTATCAACAGTAATAATTGCAGTTGACACAAATTTTTTTCTTTCTGGCAAAAACATCAATAATTTATTTTCAAGAATGAACGGTGAATTTATAAACGCATACTTGTATATCTTACGACCGAGTTTGTCATGTGGGAGTAAGAGAAGATCGGCTTGGCGAAGTTCGTTGGGTTAATTCTCTGTAAAATTTACAAAGATCTCCTTACGAGGCCGTATCTCCATATGCTTTCCGACCTCTTAATTAGATAACCATATCAGGACCCTCTCCTTTGTGGCAGCGCTTTTTGGTAATGTCCTGAAATCCTCCACGACCATAGTTGGCTTTGTTGAGAAAATATCAAGTTCTTTAGACGTCAAATGCTTGGTTTTTTATCTCTTTTCCATCACCGCTGAATACAATTAACGGAGCCCTGTATTCGAATAGCCCGATCAATCTCCAACACGAAGATTGAGTGAGTTCGTGTAGTTCTGAGGTGTATAAATTCAGTTCCAGTGATGAGAACCAAAGCAAACCGCAACGCGATCTTCCAGTGTTCTAGAATTTTTAGCGAAGTTTATAGCTTGGGCAAGAAGCCCGGGGATTTTATCTCTTTGAGCGCTGTAGCCGACCTCTAAAATTTTGGTTTAAAGCTCTTCAGCAATAGCTTGTTATATTGAACAAATCGTAAGCATGAAGATATATATTTAACAAGCGTCAATCTAAATCCGCGCTACGAAATCATAGGCACCACCTTAAAACTCTAGAACGAGGAGCCAAGCACCAGCGAGATTATGTGCTGAAAGTGGCACCAGTATGCCTGGATCTAGCTTAAAAACATAGCCAAAGATATGGTTAATGGTAAGCTTAGTATTCCAGCAGCACGCCGAAGCAAACTGAAGGTAGAGGGGCTTATGAAGTTTGCAAGAGCATCGGCTGAACAACGTCGAAAAATGCTTCGTCATATGAAAATAGCCAACAAGGAGCTGGCTTTCTGTCCTTCCACACTCGGGTCCTTGGTGCAATTGCTCAGCCATTATTATCACTTCTCAAGTGAGTGATGCGAACAAATCAGGCAATATAGGCCTAAAGTTTTACAAGAGTTTGGGTGCGCAAAATATTTTCTGCTCTGCCAGGACCGAAAACCTCATCGTTTTTCTCAATGTTTTTCCAGAATATAAGTGCATAGTGTCCGCACATCCGCGCAGACAGTACCTGCAGGTCAGTAGTGTTATAACTGTAACCCTGAATTGCCAAGCCTGTGGCAAACTTCAGCAAGCCACTTCCGAAAGAATGCGCAGTGCCCTAGAATGATGTCGGCGGCGTTTGGTGGTAAACCGAATGAGTCGTAGCACTCCACTTTACATGATGTTATCGCAACACCATCACATAAGATCCGACACGCTACCCAGTGTCTACAGGATAGCTCGTGTGTGTGTGTGTCGTAGTTAAAAATAATGAGGTGGCGGCCGCGATTCTACTCGGATCCGGCGAAAACTCCCAGAAAGTGACGAACGTTTTTTGCGGCCCAGTTTTCGGGCTGCGTGGTTGTTGACATATCTATTCCGTAAATTCATTCGTAATACTACGATCCATTGCCACCTCTATAACTGACCAAACCAGACCACAGCAAATGATTGTGACGGGATGGGCAGGTGCTTGTGCGAGAGTGCCGGCAATTGACAATGATCCTCTATGAGTGAGGCTCTAATGTGTACATTATGATCCGTCGGCCGTCAAATCAAACGCGTAAATTTGTGACTAAAAGGTATGTATTTTATATAAAATACTTTTTAGTCACAAAACTTGTAAAAAAATGGGAATTTTTATTGAAAAATTACCTTTTTTTATACGTTTTTGTCACTTTATGGCGCTATATGTTGCAACAAACATGGTATATTGTCAATTAGTTGTTTTCATTTGTTACAATAACAAATTTTTATAAGGCATAAAAAAATCCAAAATATAAATTTGTGATACTGTGTAAAGATGTGTTTCCAAGACACTTGTTCTTTTTTCCCGAATGCAAAGTATCAAATCAATCTATTGCATACTGGATACAGTTTCGCTGTACCTGACGTCAGTACCAAATCTTCTCGCATCTACTCACTTTTGTGTCTGAATTCAGCAATAGCAGTGCAATTATTTATTTCGTTCTCTCCAACTGATTGGTTTAAAATTTCCATCAAGTAGGCTTCTAATATCATTAATTGTATCTTGACGCAATGGTGAATATGGCTGTTGGTAAACCCCTTAATGATGGAAAATTCCTTTCCAGCAATCATATGGGGAACAACATTTGGAACATATACTTCTGACAAGACCTCTTTTAAACCAGAGCAAATGCTTCCTAGCATGATAAGGTGAAATTCTACTAATCTTCAAATAATCTTCATTCCTTTTCTTTTGAGATGATATGTATAGATTTTAGCCAAAGAAGCTCATTGAACACACGGAAATTTCACGTGTAATCTTGAAGCTTGTTCTCCTATAAATCTTAATGCGGAATAGGTGCAATTATTGTTTGACGTGCTCAAATGTATTAGTGGCAGTAGATGAATTTCAGACTTCTCAGGCACACAATCATTTGATGAAGAAAGGTTCTGCATAAAACGAGGCCAGTTTGATATTTTTGGCTACCAAAAATAGCTTAGTGGGAAATTTTTGATAAATAATGATGATGGTAACATAAATTATGGTGCATTTTGTTTTCTGCTTGTTACCTGTTCTGTTATGCACTTGCTAGGGAAGTCACTCAAAATTTCAAAGTGATAAAATTCATCCAATTTCAGTCTCAAATGAAAGGTGTTGGTCTCTCATTTCCAAAATGATCTTACTTTTTGTCACAGAGGTTAAGTGGATCTGGAGATATCCTAATTTTAGTATGTCAGAAATCGACCAATTTTGGGAACTGAATTCCTCATATTATCAATAAAATAAGGGCACCAAAAAAGCCATATTTTGTTGTATTTAATGGCTCTGCCTGACTTAATTTCAAGTAAATATAGTTTCATACAATTTTGCCCAGAGTTTATTATAGCGTTGTTGGATGCATAATTAGTAGCTAGACTAAGATAATGAAAAATTAAAATTTCTCCTGAAATTTATCATGGGACCAAATGTCATTATTTGGGTACTTTGGTAAGTTGACTTAAACAAGCAATAATAAGCAATAATAATTATTAATAAGTTTTTGTTTCTATTTAGATAAGTGATATTATATGTATTTTATTATAAGATGGCTTTTCGAAATCGGATTAAAAATCTACTCAGTAAAGAGGTATGTAAAAAATTTTTTGTAATGCTGTGCAACATTTTTTTTTTTTTCAATTTGGCCTTTATTAATAATGCAATGGATTTAAAGTCAAGTTCAACTATATCTTATATAACTTTATATTACCCCTTCAATACCATGTTTTTCCCAAGATTTTATATGATTTCATGAAATTTTTAATGTTATTAATTCAAAACAGTCTAGCCACTAAGTTTCTATTAGAACCATTCATAGAAAAAACAAACTGGTCAAAATGACATAGTCTTACAAAATCCTCTATGTCCTTCTGTTTGTTCGTTCGTCTGTCTGTCCGTAATGCGTTTTTTTCAGTAACCTCTTATGAAATTTTACACAATGTCGTAAGGTTATTAAGAACTGACCATTTTAGATTTTTGAAAAAATTCTTGTTTTTTGCATTGGACTTGAATAAAGTCATTTTAGATCTAAAATTTAGCTACGGAGGAAATCTTTTGACCCAAATGATCATATTACAAATTCTGTTGTGGTTTTGACTTTTCTCAAAAAGTTATGCATCAATTATGCTGAGATTTTCTATATTAGGAATTATGATTTCTAATAAATTAGGTACATTTGCTATTTTAAGAATATTTCTGGACCCACTACCCGGGACGCTGCATGCATTTCTAGGAGACAAAGGCTATATCAATCTCCTAAGTCAATTTACAAGGGCTTTTGATAGCCCTCCTAAAATATCAGGCTTTTACGATGTGATGGGTTCAGTTCTTTGAGTATTTTGTACAATCAGATTTCAGAAAGTTGCTTGAAATATTCATTGGTACAAAACTGGAGATAATATAAAATTACGTGCTTAAATCTTTTTGTCTCTTGCCATTTTCATACTTAAAATTTGTTGTCCCATATGAAACATCTTGCAGTAGCCCGTTATTGAATATAAAATCATGGAAGTGCTCATATTTTTTCATGTCTAATTTAAATGGATGGTGTTTAGAATTTTCTTGAACATTAGTTCCATTGAAATTAGTTTGTAATTTTCTTGCATTATTAACCTGCCTCTTAGAGTAATCAAATATTTCCATTTTATGTCACATTTTCGATGCAAGAGATATATTTGATATGTGCTATTATTTAAATTGTTTTTATCTAAATGTTGATTTGCTTGTTATATGTCATACACAACTGTCCTCCAATTGGTAAATGACTTTCTGAATTTTTGCCTTTCAAATGGAGTAACTGAATCAGTTTTGCAGCTCTTGTTTTGGTGCCTTTTTTATATGACTTCTCCAGGATGAAAGCATTTTGCTGAATTTTTGTAGTATATGCCAAAGAAATATCTTTAGTAAGTCAGTATCCTCCAGTTTTAGAGGATACAAAGCAAGGCGTTTTTCTTTTAATGTGAAGGGAGTTAGGTGTCCTACCTGTGAGGGGGGAGGGAAAAAAAGAATTGCTATGAACTTCTTCCCTGACATTTACCTACCCTGTGAAATGTGTAAGGGGACGCGGTACAACCGAGAAACTTTAGAAATACAATACAAAGGGAAATCCATTGCAGCCCTACTCGACATGACCATAAGCAATGCCTGCCTATTTTTTGAAAACCATCCTGCCATCCTACAAAAACTTAACACTTTGGAACAAGTAGGCCTAGGGGAAGTTTACAATGACTTTCTGTTAATTGTTTTTTGGTTAACAACTGTTTTAGATTCATCAATTGGTTTTTTCAAAGTATTCTTAAGATCCCCTACCAATTGGATATCTTTATCACAACTTTTTATGCATTCCACACTTACCACCTTTAAATATACAATTTCATACTTTGCTTGTTTCTTTCTTTCTGACATTTTTAGATCTAAAAAAGTAAACTTTGATTTTTATGAAAGTGACAGGACCTTACTAATTTGGGATTGCCATAATTTTTGCGATTTTGGTCTAGAAAATCACTTTTACACAATGCGTCAAATGTAAATTTGTGCTAAAATTTGATGAAATTCAGAAATAATTTGTCCAAGATTGTAGATAAAGAAATTAGCTGCACAGATTATTATAAATGGAACAAAGTTATATGTGTAAAGCAAATAATTTTGTTGGCAATGCAATGTTATCATTATAATATAACTATTGAGTATATGGCGTACAAAGTTGGTAATTGGATGGTTGATGTATTTGGTGGAAAATGTTAAAGAATGAGCAAAAATTGATGAAGAAATGTGACATCATTCCTCTACAGTTTGAAGTAAAAAATCTTTTGATTGATACACAGTGATAAAAGTTCCTAAAAAAAGCTGACCAATGTCAAGTAAATGTCTAACCACTTTAATATGGTAATTTTTTTACTAATAATTGTCAGTAATGTATCTGGTATCTGAACCCCAAATAGCAGATAGTTTGAAGATGATTTTAGGTGGTTTTTTTTTCAAGTTTTTAGATTTAAAATTTTTCCTAATATATAATAGATCAATCACATGACTTTTATTGGTTTAATTGTTAGTATACATAAAGGTACCAAAAACCATAAAAAAGTTCTTGCCCAATTTGGGCTGCAGACCGGGAAAGCAATGTAAAAATTGCAACTTTTTTCTTTTATCACTTTTTATAGCAATATTTTGGCCAGGCCTCTCAATATATTTTATCAAACTAGGTTTTTTCATTATTTCAAAGACAGTAGTTTGTATTCTAAATGATTTTCAATAATACAACCAGGTTCCTTGGAGAAGTAAGGCTTCAAAGTAGTGACAAAGCTCATTTTTTCACATTTTTTGAAGCCCATAGATTTAGGCACTATTAGATCACATTTTTTTGTAAAATTCAGTAGTATTCATGGTGTGGTAACACAAAATTTTTTCACAAAACTTTTATATTTTAAAAATCTTAAAATAGTAATATATCTGCCATTATGAATTTTCAGAGCTTCAAATTTTGGAATTTTTCTTGTCCCATGGAGTAGAATATGAAAAATGAAGGAAAACAAATTTTTTTAATATCAACACTTGGAGCTTTTTTTTTCAGAATTTTAATCTTAGAAATGATGGCAAAGTTTATTTTGACCTCAACATACCTTTAATATTGGTAGGGTTTTCCATGATTTCCGCTATTATATTAGTGTGACATTAATTTATATGTTTTGAATGGAATTATTTATTGATTTGTACATTATAGAAATATAACTCACCATTTTTTATTGGAGATTTTCAGATTTTCAATAAAATAGATTGTCCAGCAGTCCATTAATCATTAAAGCACTTGTTTAAGTATTACTTTTGAAACTTTGCAAACCTTTAATAAATTAATTCTGTGTTTAAGTACTGTGTTCCAAAAGGTAATATTAAGCATAAAGTAAGATTATAGGTTGTATGTTGTTATTTATATGCTTTTCTGTATAAATTAAAACTTTTTTTTCAGAGTATTTTGAAAGTAAAAATCATCTTTCATGAAAGTAATGTAAGAAAAAGCAAATCAATCTCATAAAAAAATGTTTTTAATCCTGTTACAAGAATTAATTTGTCATTCTTGATAATTAGTAAGATATAGTTGTCACTTGGATATAAAGTTTAGTTATCAAGATCTGCAACAAATGTTTTTTAATAACATGTACTTTGTCATTATGTAACTGCTAGCATTTCTTGTTCTTGTAAGATTTGCTAGAATTTGTGTGGAATAAATAATAAATAATGAAGGTATTAAAAAAAAATAATTTGTAAACAGTAACTTGTGGCTAACTATTATTTTTTACAGTTGTGAAACCCTATGCTGAGAATATTTTGTAATATGAAAAGACTAAAATCAAAATGGAAGAGCTTTACATGATTTATGATTACAAAAGTTGGCCTCATCTGAAATTTAGACCTTTCCCAAAAGTTACAAGTAGTCCCAAAAATCAGTTTTTAACAAATTTCAAGATGTTTAGACTTGCCAAAATCAAAATAAAAAAAGATGAGTAAAATTATTATATATTTAAAAGAAATCATTTTTATTTAAACAAAAATTCTGTATGCCATTATATGCCATTATATGCCATTATATGCCATTATATGCCATTATATTGTATGCCATATCAACCATCTACATGCACGTTTGTTTGTGTTGCTCATTTATATCATGTTTAACTACTTTTATTATTTTAGAACGAGGGCCCTGCTACAAGTGCTAACGTGGATTTAAGTGAAGCAACTACTGCTACTAATGAGTTTATGATGGTGTTTATATTTTTCTTACTTTAATAATTTTTTTCTAAAAGAACACATAGTTGTAAGCTTAGGAGACCTGCTGTAAAGGATGAAAATTATTAGATGAGTTTCTAAAGACAATGTGGTAACTGTTATTCTAACCAATCATTGATAGTCTTGATATTAATGCAGGATAATTAGTTCTGTTTTCTTACCGAGGAATTTTTCATGCTTTTCTCGATTTACAGCAGATAATAACATCTCTTTTTTCCCATCCAATAAAAATCTCTCTGTTAAGCTCCTTTTCTCTTAAATTTATTAATATTGAAAATAATTGATTAAAAAATTTCTCTTATTCTGAATTATTTTTGGTACGAACACATCAAAAAGTGACTTTTGGCCTTGCAGGAAGCAACTGATTTTAAAATAAATATATCTTTCAAAGTAAAGCTTTTTTACTATGTGCAAAATTGTAAGTGAAGTTAAAGATCATTAATATAAAGCCATTTTAAAAAATTATGCCATAGAAAATTAATTAGTGTTATTCTAAAGATTGGAATTATGCAAGGTGTTAGAGTAAATTTGTCAACCTTATCATTAGTGTTTTGTAAATAATATAAATTTTTTTAGCAAAATGAGATAGTTCGAGAATTTGCTGATGATCCCACTCCTGACACTGAGGTGTGTAATTAAATAACCTAGTTAACAAAATTATATATATAAATTATATTTATAAGACATATATATTAAAATATAATTTATTTGTGAAGAATGGAAATAGGATAGACTTTTCTTATTTTTAAAATACTAGGATGGTTAATATATTTCTCATTTAAATTATTACCAATATTACATAATATATTTGTTTGCCAGTATTATATATTTGATTCGCTTATAATGCTTCTATAATAAATATTTAAGTATAGATTTTTGTTAGGAGTTATGTTCTGATTCTGCGGAGATTGTTTGTTATCAAAAAATGATATACTGCATACAAAGAAGTTTTATTTTAATTCTGTGGAAATCTTTTGCTAGAAAGTAATATTTTCTGGTTATCTTCACATATTAGCTGTTTTGAAAATTATATTGAGCCTCATTTCCAGACAGTGAAACATAAAATTTTTTTGATATTCCTCAAGAAATTATTCTTTGATTACGAGGAAATTTTTTTTGTGATGCTGGAAAATATCGTTTTGGTATTCTGGTATATCAATTACTAAAAAAAAATTTCTGAGCCCTTTGACTTAAAATTACCAAGCCTATGAACCAAAATTACTGAAGCCTATGACCCAAAATTACCAAGCCCTATGACTCAAAATTGCCGAGCCCTATGACTCAAAATTACCGAGGCCTATAACCCAAAATTACCGAGGCCTATAACCCAAAATTACAGATCCATTTGACCCAAAATTACTGAGCCCAATGACCCAGAATTACCAAGGCCTATCTATGACCAAAAATTACCGATCCCTATGGCCCAAAATTACCGAGCCATATGACCCAAAATTTCTAATTATTTTTTTTTGAGAAATTAATATTGTATTTTGCTTAAATTTTATAACATATTGGAAATTTTGTCAAATTTGGCTTAAAATTATGTCTGCTAGAAAACTTGGTAAGTAACGTCTAGTTTTTTTTTTTTTTTTTTTTACGATTTTTACAAATTTTATGATGCTACAATCTTTTTGGGGAAGTTTCTCATCTAATCCACGTTTGTTTACAGTCATTACATTTACATTATCCCTTACCATATCACTACCTTCAAAGCAGTTTAAGTTAATCTGTTTAATTATTTTTATTTAAATTTTTTGTCAGACATGAAGGTTTTGGCCCTATGCTATAATAGATCTTTAAACAGAAGTCAAGCCAATTCTCAGTTATTTAATAGGTGGTGGAAAAAAACAAGTCGCGTACGGCACTTCGTATGCCTTTTTTTTTTTTGGCGTACGGTTAAAGTTGTATGCCATAATATTTTTTTATTATTTTATATTTATTTGTTTACCATAATGGGGGAGATCATCGAAAGTCAAACTTATTAAAAGATGACACCCACGGCAGGGATCAAACCGGAGGCTTAGCGCATGTAAAGCACATGACCTACCTGTGAGCCACATGACGATTAATATATTTAATATATTTATGGCATAATTCTAAATTTTTTAATTGCGCACATTTAAAAATGGTCATATATGTTACTGTTTTTTTTTTTACAGTGTATTGCACAGATTCAGATATTTTCTTTGTTAATTCCTGAGCAGAGCAAGCTGGGGGATGTTGAAATGGTGAACCCCAAAACAGTACTGAGCTGCAATTCAAATGCGGCATTTATCAGTCTTAATTTTTTCTTCTCTGCTATTGCCACAATAATTTTTTCAGATATTGCACACATTTCTTTAAAAACAATATTTTAATCAACAAAGATTAAATTACACATATTTTTCAGATAATTAAAACATTAGCTGTAAGGTTAACAGTGTATATACTCATAATATTCAGCAAAAATATCAACCAACTCTTATCATAACTTTAAATATCAGTTGGTGATATAAAGATGTAAAACCGAATGTTGAGGTTGCTTAGTACTTGTATTTAATATAGCAATGGATGACATCAGCGAAAACTGAAAACTTTGATATTGGCATGTATATTTCAATGCTTTTTTAAAACCCACAACAAAATTTTTATTGATTATTTATTGATCTTTATTCATCTTGGGTTTGAAACCACTTCTGCACTGTGTAAACAAATCATATTTTTGAGAAAAGAGCAGTAATTTTAAATATTAGAAAAAGATGATAAAAACAAGCTTGGAGATTTGGCAAGGTGCTCGAACTTCTATTTTTATTGCGATCTCAAAATTTAAATCTTTTACTTCAGCAATATTACGAAATAATCAGTCTTTATTATTGTGCATATAAAAGCGAGCCAAGTTTTGTGCGAGCTGTTAGGACTTGCAAGTTTACAGAGATTTATTAACTGCACCACATATGTGACGGTCCCAAGTCCGTGTACAGCAGGAGGGATAAATCAAGTACTTGTATTTAAGTATAATCTAGACTATTCTACTGTGAGTGCTTTGTCAACAGTTTCGTTTGGTTACAAGAAGAGGGATTGGGTCAAAATAGACAATAAATAGCAATAGTAATAGAAATCAAGCAATATATTCATATAATATCTGGCATTTATTTTCTATGCAACACCCACGGATTGGTTTTCGTTTTCTAGAAATAATAAGATTTATATAAATGACAGTGTATAACACAACTCATTGAAATTACAACTGCCTGATAATATATAATACATTTAATCAAATCTATAATTTATTGTTCGTATTTACTTCAGCACTTTCTTGTGAAAAAATAAGAAATTACTCATTTTGTTTGAATCATGTGAATATTTCTTTGCAAAAGACTGATCAGATTTTATCAGAATAGCAGACATATCGTAACTCGATTTTTAGAAGAATTCATTATAAAAATTTAAAATATACAAGAACTTCCTTCACCTATTCTAATTAAGCTAAACTAGCCAAGCATGTTACTTAAACGTTAATATTTAGAATGTTATTTGGGATAGCAACTCTGGGATTGTTTATAATAAAAGCGACTTACTTAAAAAAATAATTAAACAATTATCTTATAATATCTTATTTAGAAAGATATGTTTCATAGGTCAACATAAACCTAAACACCACACCGTAGTGTTTCTTTTTTTTTATAAGACTACCTTATCGGACAAAAAAATGTCGGATTATTTTTTCGTCGGACAAAATTATTCGTCAAAAAATTTAGTCAAACGAAAAATTATGTCCAAATCTAAAACGTTTTTTTTTCTTTAAATTTTGTATTAAAAACTGGTAAAAATATGATAAACCATCAATAGGTTATGGCATACTTTAATAATCGAGTCAATAATAATAACAAATTTCTTTAATTTATCAATTTTATTGTTATAAATAATTGTATCGTTCAATCGTTTTTATTTCCTTCAAGTTCAGTTTCCGTGGCATTGCTTTCATCTCCATCTTCGTCTGTGGACGAGTATGAAATTATTGGTGGCCTTCTTCTTTTTTGCCTTTGCTCGATAACTTCACTACAGTCATCGCTATCAGTTTCTATATCTCCCACTGCAAAGTGGATTTCATTGTCATCATCTTCTCCGATTCCTTCATAATCATGTAATACAAAGTTGTTATGAACTGCTTCATTTTTTAATGTGTCTAAAACTTCGGGCTCTTAAATGTCAACATCAAGGCGATTTCTAAACCACCTGCGGGAATAGATGACGGTCGGTATTGAGTGAAATGTACAAACCCATCTATTTTTTTGCTCTCTTCTTTCAAAAAGAAGAATACATGCCTTGATATTTCTCTCGGGATATGTCCTACATTTTTTAGTTGTGGTGAAGTCTTTCCCACCATTGCTATGGTTACACAACAATATGGGTTGATTTTCTTGGACGCATTATCGTCCTTGATTTCAACAAGGTCACCGTTTTTAATATCACTTCAAATGACGTTTTTGTATACATGTTATCCACGAGCTGCAACTGTTGCTTGTAATCTATATGCATTTTTGTCTAATATTTCTTATATTCTTATATAATTTATTTCTTATCCTTGCAAACAAGTTGTAGAGTAAAACAATGTGTTCTATTGCAATAATAAAAAAATCACGCAAGAATTTAAGCCAAGTCAAGAGCACTCCGTCATTGTAATATTGAAACAAAAGTTTAGTTGTTTTTAAAATTCCATAAACTCTTAGGAGGGGAGAGCAGCAATAATTATTCGAATGAAATATTTCAAATTTTTTTTCAACATCGAACATTTTATTGTCTGTAGACGTGTTGTTTATGTTTTGTTTTGGTAAAAGGCAATTGAAAATTAATTTATTAAAAGTTTTTGAAAGATGGATAAGGAAAAGTTTGTTTTTTATTTCAAGAAGCGTGAAATAGCAACTTCTGATAAAAGCAACGATGTTGAAATTACCAGCGTCGTAAAACCTGCCACACAAGATTTTACAAATGCTGAATTAAAACTTGTTGCTGAAGAAATTGAAGCTTCTTGTAGTCAACAGGATAATTACCAGAAAACAATTCCTGCAACTATAAAAAAGGAAGTTCATATGCATTGGTTAATGGAGCAGCTGCTGCAATTAAAAAGTGTTCTTAAAAGTAATACAAATATACCTTCAATCGGACAACTGTAAATTCCTGGAAAAACAAATGCAAACCTGGTGACCTTAAAACATTTAGAAGAGCTGGAAGACGAAACCCTTCTAAAAAACGTGAAAAACATTGCAATTGGCACGAGGGCAGCGGGAGGAGTAATCAACAGAAGACTTATTCTGAACATTGCGAAAGGTGTCGTCAAAGCAAACAATCCAAATGTTTTAAAGGAATACGGTGGAAGCTTGGAGCTTACTGATCGATGGGCAAGAGGCGTGCTTGAAAAATTGAATTGGAGCAAGCGAAAAGGGACAACTGGCAAAGTGGAACCGTCATTGCAATTCCTTGCTGAAGAGAAGTTTACCTTCCAAAAGTCGATCTCAACTGTCATCATGGAACACGATATTCCTGAATCCTTAGTCTTAAATTTGGATCAGACACATCTTTCGTATGTTTCCCCTGGAAAGTACACATTCAGTTTCAAAGGTGCCAAGAATTTTGATTTCTAAGAGTTTTAAAGCATGGTATAATTTTCTGAAATTTTATAGTTTAAAAGTGTTTATTAGATTTTATTGAGCACTGTTGTTTTGTTAAAATTTGTGTTTAGCTTAATTTTAGTAATTTTTATGTACATTTTCTAGATTTTTTTTTTACCATTTATTACCACCTTATTTAGATTTTTATGGTCACAATATCTAGGCTTTTATGTGCAAGTTTTTCTGAAAATTTTTGTCTATTTTTTCGATTTTGGCTTACGTTTGCTATATTAAATACTAAGTGACCTCGGCATTCGTTTTTTAATTTTGCCAACTGATTTAAAGTTATGATAAGAGTTGGTTGATATTTTTGCTGAATATAATGAGTTGGCGGTTAACCTTACTGCTAATGTTTTAATTATCTGAAAAATATGTGTACTTTTATTCCAATTTTATATTTTAACATTTTGGCTAGAGCAGGTAAGCGAAAGTTAAGGCTGAGTAATGCATAATTTGAATTGCAGCTCAATGGTGGTGTTTGGGGTTCACCATTTGAATGTCCCCCAGCTTGTTCTGCTCAGGAATAAATAGTGAAACTATTTGAATACGCTCTAAAATACTTTTGTAAAAAAAAATACGATATGAAAATAGGTACATATCACATTGTTTTTTCTGCATTGAAGAAAATACGTTTTGGTTCTATATCCTAAAAAGATAAAAAATACATATGTTTCATAATTGTATGTAAAGAATGAAAATATGAACAATCTGTTGTTTTTTGTTTTTTGCTTCTATCTTTTTTTTTTGTTTTTAAAATATTATGTATCGATCTTTTTTTCTCAGGTACAGAAATTTTTCTTTTCAGAAATTTCTTCTTTCACTAATTTTATATAAAAATCAGGCTAAAAGAGGTTTTTCTTTAGTCTTGTTAGGGAATTCTTGTTGCCTAATAGAAAAATATCACTTCTGCTCTAGGATGAGTTTCCTGGTAGAGTCGTGGAATGTTTTTCATAAGTGAAACCTAGAACCGAAATCTGTTAAAGCAGCTGGACTGAAAAAAAAAACAAAAAGTAGAAACCTTACATCCTTTTTTTAATGGATTTAGCTACAGTTTTATTGCATATTAACCACTGGTAGGGTAGGAAAATTTGTTGTCTGTTTAATTTTGTTGCAGTTTTCTATCATCATTTGCCATATACCGTTTTTAACTTTGGCTCACCAACAAGCTTGCCATACTTTTATAAACCTTTATATATAAATAATTTATTATTTTTGTTAAAAAAAGAAGAAAAAACTCATATTGTGTATGAAAAATTTAATAAAAGTTAAATTGAGCTCATTGACATCACTCGGCAAAACTTGTAAATACCACTTAGCTATAAAAAATTTAAAATACCACACTTCCAATATGAGCTTGATATCTTCAAAGACTTGTCAATAGTGTTGGTTTTATTACAAAAATTTGGATTTATAGCTTCAAAATTGTTTTAATTATATAAAATTATCATAATAGATATTCATTAAAGCCAACTTTCTTGAGCAAACTTTCATTTTATAAAAATTATCCTATTTAAAAAAAAAAAGCTTACTCAACAAAATTTAAAGCATAAAATTTAACTTCTGAATGACTTAAACTTTTGCGATCCCTTTTAAAGCCCAAGCTAAAATAAAGCAAAAGCTAAAATAAGACAAATTGAATTATAGATGTCTAGAGCATTTCATTTGATTGGAGGTAAATGTGCAATGATACAAATTATATTAGTGGCCCATTTTTTCGTTGATGCCCATGTACTTAAGAAAAATAATACTTAAGACAGTAACTAGTTTTATTTTGCTATAACAAAAACATTGCAAAAAATGGCAATAATTTTTTGCTTGAATCATCTTAAAAATAATTTTTTGTGGTACATTCTTTCATCAATACTCATGGGTCTGAATAAATAAGGCATATTTGTTGTGTTGAAGAATAATAAATTGAAGATAATTTTTTTATTAGGTGATTGAAAATACAGAAAAGGTTTACTTTAATGATTTGGATTTTGATGCAAATCGGTATGAGCTAGAGGTAGGCATGCTTCTTTTTTCTAAATCTTTTAACCGTTTATATCCCAGGCAGTATCTTTTGAAAAATGCACAGATTATTTATTAATTAATTAATATTTTTAAATTAATTATGATTTTTTCAATGTTTCCATAATAGTCATAATAATAGTGATAACAGCAGCGTTTTTTGTTATGTTTCTCAAAAAACTATATTTTGATTCTACGCCGAAATTTTTTATTTGAATATTTTATTTCTGAAAATTTATACACGTCCTGTTTTTTTGATAACTTACTGCACCCTTGATTTGCTCTAAAAATTATGGAAATTTTTTTTGGGGCTTTATTAGTTACCAAGTCCCTGTTAAAAAAAAAAAAATTTCAAATTCATGAAAAATTGATATTTAATTATATTATATTATTTATTTTTTTATTTATTAATTAATACTTTAATTATCGGGAGCATTTCTTATTGATATAAAAACAGAAGTGGGTGTTATGTTACTCTTTTGAGGTTACATCATGTTTTTTTTCTTTAAAATATATTGTTTAGAAACTCCCTCAAGAACTTGACGAAAAAGAGTTAGATAAATACAGAAACACACTTCGTAGACAACTGCAAGCGGTATGATTATGTCTTAAAATATCATAAAATTTATAAAAGCATAAATTAGTTTATAACTAACACATTTAAAATTTGGCCTTTTAATTTTAACAATTAACATTTTTGATGCCTTAGTTCAGCAGCAGAAATATAAGTTTTTTCTATAACGGCTATTTTCTTGTATCATGGTGTGGAAATTTGGTTTCGGTATAAATACAGTATATAGAGAGGGCAGGTATATTTGAGGGAATATTAGAATCAAGAAAAATATCTAGGCTATCTTCACAAGGTTTATCACAAGGAAGGATACTTTGAACAGTAATAATAAAAATTTACTTTTTACTTTCTTTGATATGCTTGGTGCAAAAGCAGAGGTTAATAAACGTTAGTGATGATGGTAGTGAGTTCATAATCAGATTAGTATTATGCCTAAAAAATTGAAGTATAAAAAGAATAAAACTAACCTACCCCACCCCCAGATTGCTATGAAGAATTTTTAATGAAAATATTTTGTTTGATACTTTTAGCATGTTATAAATTTTCAAAATATTGCCTGAAAAAGGTAAATTTTTTTCCAAAAATCGCATTTTTGAATTTTTTTTTGGAAATTATGTTCTGATACTGTGTTGTGCGATGTTTTAAAAGATTTGTAGTTATAATTTGGGAATATTGCTATTATATTCATTGATAAGTTTTTTCTGAGGAATTTTCTGTAGAATGTTCTTTGCAATCTTTTGGTTGCAGTGGAAATAGGTTTCGGGAGGTAATTTAGTCATTAAGGGTTGTTATATGATTAAAGTTGATTGGTAATAATGGAAATTTTACTAACATGTGGAAATTAACTTCTGCAATTACACTTAATGATATATTTTTGTACCTGAAATACAAATTATATTGACGCAGAATCAATTTTGTACCTAGAGAGGTCTGAGAGAAAAGAAAGGTTTGATATCTTCAGTAGATATGAACTTTATGGATATTGCTTCTTTATACGTAAAATAAACATTGATACTACTATACTACAAGTTTTTTTAGCAATTATTTAGATATTTTAATGATCACACAAGTTGAGCCCCTGATTTAAGAAGGGTTGATCGCAAAAACTTATTACTTCATTCAAATATGATGAAATTACTTGTTTACCTCCACAACCCCATATCCCTACCTTCCCTTTACATATGAATAAGGTTAAACAATTATAATAGTTCAAAATATTTCTTTCAAAAGGACAATGCTGTTTACTATGGAAGTATATTCTATCGAAATGCCTAGAGAAATTACATGGTTCTTTATTGTATATAATTGGTTTTTGGTCATTGAATTAATAAAATAACTATCTTGATTTTACAGTTTCAACATTTAAACAAGGTCAAATTTGATGGCTGATCCCCAGAGTATCTGATTCTGACTTTTGTTACCGATAGCAATGATAGTCTGACTTTCGTTTTATCCAAGTGACATCATGCTGTAGGAGGAGTTTTCTCTTAAAGAAATTAGGAAAATCATGTGTTATTTTTATTTTATTCCAGTTTAGTCTCTAATTAAAAAAAAAACAAAAACAAAAGTAATTATTCCTTCCCCCACTTGCAGTAGTACACTCATATTCTAAGAATCTGTGACTTTAATTTTTTTGTACACACATCCTTTCATTTTACTGATAATATCACACCTTTCTTTTTTTATTCTTCTTTAGGTCATTATTTTATTGGTAGACCATTTATATACAGAAGTAACTGCTGTAATTGCAATCTGAAATGTATTATTAACTGAAATTTTAAAATTTATAACATTACCAGTAGTTTTTGAATAATTTTCTTCAAACTTTATATTTTATAATTTTCCAGCAAAGTATACTTTCATTTTAGCATGTAGCGGTGATCAATTCCTGATTATGATTAAAAATTTAAATTAAAAAAATTGTCAGAAGGATTTGAAGATACCGTTGGTAATAAATATATTAAATAAAATATAAATTTAAAGAATAAATAGAAAATAACAATTTAGAAATGACAGAATACTGAAGAAAAAAACTGTTTAAATTAATGGTAATTACTATGAAGATAATTTCTGGGAATAACTTTCTCCCCCGCTCAATTTGCAAAATCCTAAATATAGCAGATACTTAAATATTTCAGAAACAAATGGCAAAAGCAAGCATTTCCAGTAAACTGCGCAATGTTTTCATAACTGTGGAGAAGTTTTAATATCTTTATTTTAACTTAGTTAATGGCTTTACTTTCTCCACTAAAAAAGACATGAATGTAGATTACAAAAAGAAAGCATGGTTTGTTATAAAATTCCTGTGTTGTATATATTTATTGTTTCGTTTAAACAAAGTTACGCTTAAAATAAGGGAATTTAAGTGTTGTGGAGGAAATCCACTGTCTGCTCATAATAATAGAATAGCAATTGTTCTTTAAAAATATTCATAAACTGCATAAGAGTTGTTTCATGTCAAAAAGCATTTCGTTGCACCCAGTATCACTGAAAGTGCTGAAATATGGCACAGATGTTCATACCCATGAATTACGAAGACCTGTAAATTTTTTTCTTTCTTTTTTTTTGACAAGTACATTATTGTAAGTAGGAAAAAATACTGGTGTAAGATTTGAAAAAAAATAGTACGATACCATATTTCCACAATTCGTCAATTTTATTTTTAAGAGGTTAAAAATAATTCTCAAGTCATGCGCCATCCTAAAGATCACGTGTGGAGTTTTTAATTTAAGCGTGTGATTTTTTAAATTGTCTATTTTCATGTTGTTGTTCTTTTTACAAAAATATTGCACAGTGTATTCTATAGATTCAGATAGTTACACTATTTATTCCTAAGTAGAACAAACTGGGGGACGTTGAAACCCAAACACAAGTACTGAGCTGTAATTCAAATGCTGCATTTTTCAGTTTTAATTTTTGCTTGTCTGCTATGGCCGTAATATTAAAATATAAAATTAGAGTGAAAGTACAGATATTTTTCAGATAATTAAAACTTTAGCTATAAGTTTAACTGCATACTCATAATACTCAGCACAAAATTTCGACCAACTCTTATCATAACTTAAGATATCAGTTAGCGGTAAAAAGATATAAAAACGAATATCGAGGTTGCTTTGTATTTAACATAGTAATGGACAACGTAAGCCCAAACTGAAAAACAAATTAGATATTTTTTTAAATGTTTGTTTTTTTTTCATCAATTTGATGTTTGCATGTATATGTTAGCTACTTTAAAACCCACAGCAAAATAATCTTTTTAAATTTATTGATCTTTATTCTGCTTCTGAAAATGAGCGATAATTTTAAATGTAAGTATAGGCGATGGAAAGAAAAACAATATAACTACAATAGAATTTAAAATAAACCTGCAGACAATATATAAAAGTAGCAAAGTGATTATATTGATGTTTTTGTGGTTTTAACAGGACTGGTAGTTCATGAATAATTAACCATTAGGCTAAATTGAAGTAAACTTAGTAGTTGCTATGAAACAAAGTAAATCTTGGACAAAACATATTGTTTATTTATTTTGCAGTAACATCAGCATTCTCTAAAAGAGGAATTTTACAGCACGAATAACTTTTATCTTTATCCATTTTATGAAGAAAGGTATTTTGCAGGACCGTTATTCCAAAAACTGTCTGTCTTAAAAATAGTAGAAGGTAGCATTGAAATCTGCTCGTCGATGGTCACTTAGATAACCACAAATATGAGCTAAATTTTGAAAAACTTGAATTACAAGCAATAAATTCACGTGAGTTATTAAACACTCAGCTAAAGTTAATTTACCCAAGTTCGCTCAGGATTCATGGAAAGGCCTGTTAACTGTTAAGGAAACAAGAATTTTTGGTATGTGCAACTGTAAGGGTCCAATGATATATATAACTTCAAATTTCATTTAACTTTATTCAGAATTTTAAATTTGTTGTAGGTATCTAGAGAAATGTCTAAGAAAATTCTGGAGAAGCAAAGTGCTTATGTAATGGTATGTATCTTTGTAAAGTATATTTTTTGATTATTTAATGTGATCAAGACAGATTTAGTGTTAGCTTGATGAATTACATCTCTTTCAGAATATCTATTACAGTATCCTCATAAAGCACATTTATTTCAGAATATCTATGACAGAATTTACATAAAGCACACATTGCTTTAGCACCTATGTGCGACTTCCCTATAAATTGTATCCAAATCAAAATTTAAGAGTTAAGTTGGCTCTTCCCTAGAGCAATGGCCTGCAAATTGCATATATCGAGTTTTTATAGTTAAAGAGAGTGGTAGGATTTTGTAAAATTTTGAAACTTCCTATATGCAGCTGCCTCTCTTCTAATTTTATTTTAATTGGAAAGGTTAGGTACATTTATCTTGAAAAATCAGTTTTTGTTATGTTCATAGAGACCCGCAGTTCTAGATGCTCTTTCTATACTATGATATAATTATTCTTCTTTTTTGATAGATGCTGACAAGAGAGAAATGTCATCAGTATATCGGATTTCATAATCTAAGTAGGAAGTCAAAATCTGTGCTGGTTAAGGATTTTAAAGATTTATTGAATTGAATCATTTTCTTATATGAATTCAATGAATACAATTTGCAGTTGTTACTTTTGCTCAAAGCATCTATGAATCTTCTAAGAGCGCAGCAATATAGTTGTTACTTTTTCTGAAATATTTACTTTATAATGATTTATTTCCCTTTTTGGCCTCATGGCGTAGTCGACTGCTTTCTAGAAATTCAACCAGGTCCATTCATCTGTTTGTTCATAAAAATGATATATATAAGATCCAAAACACCTTTTCTCAGCGACAACACATGGGCAGTGAAGTGGTAAAGATCTTGATCGTTTTAAAAGGATTGACATGAGAATTTTTAGTTGAAAGTGTAAGAGGCAGAAAAACTTCAAATGAGCTAAGAAGCGGATAAGTATTCATTGCACCAAAGATATTATTCTTTCAGAAAGTTGAGTTTTGGGCCACTTAAGAGAAAGTGGAGGAGGAAAATTCCATAATAAATTGTAGAAACTTTATAGTCCTGAGAACAAAGTCCAGAGGAAGACCAAAAATACAAAAAAAAAAATACAAAAGTTAATCAGGACAGATTTACTGCAGAGGAATTTCAGTTTATGCAAGACAGTTTTAATCAGATTGTAAGAATGCCATTAACATACTTTACCAATCCTTGCTAACATGGAAAACTGTTGTTAAATTGAGAATGATTATAATGATTTTGGGCTATATTTTAAAGATTGTTAATTGCCATGTTTTTTTATAGGTTTAATCATATTTTATTTATTTGTTTTTATAACTATATAAAAAGTCAAGAATATTACACTAGAAAAATAATACTTATTATTTGAATTAAGAAAATTATTTCCAAGTATAGGTGGGTATTTTGCAAATAAATGACATGCCGCCCACATTAATCACAGTTCATGAACAGCGAGCAATTTGCATGGCTGGGTTTTTACAGCGTGAAATACTCACTAAAGATTTAAAAAAAATTTTTTTTAGATAAAAAAAACAAAGTTTGCCGACCTACTGCGAACTTTTAGTTAAGATTAAGCATGAAATCAGTTTTATTTATTATAAACATTGTGATAAACAGATTTGAATAATTATTTTTGTGCATTGATATTTCAGGAGTTAGAACGTGTCATGGACTTAGAAGCAAGCTTACAAAAAGCAACAGCTACTAGTATTAAAGGAAGACTGTATGTATTTATTTATCATGTTTTAAAAATGCATCACATCATAAAATTGTCTAATTTTAAATATTAAAAATAAGGCTGAAATGAAATGATCTTGATTTTTAGGTCAAAAATAAAATACCAATAAATATGTTACATGTTTATTTTCCATCATGAGATGCGCAAATTCATGTTTTATTATTGTTAAAATTCCTTTTTATGCTGCAAAACTCTGCATTTTCCAACTATCGTTTTAAAAAACTAAAAGCGATTTTTAGTTAAAATATATTTTTTAAGATAAGGTTTATTTTGATTTTGGTTTACAATCATTTTAATGGAAAAAAATTAATGTTCCATAATTAATTTTATTAAGAAACAATACTTATATTTGTAAAAGATGATTTAACTTGAAAACTGTGGAGTGTCATCACTGGGCATATTATAGTTTGAAAAGGCAGAAACTGATATGGAAAAATATTATCGTTATAAATTAAGTTATAATATGCCCCCTTACCTTCGAGTTCGGCAGACCACTGTGTTGGTCTGATATGTCAGTGTCTGTTAGTATAATGGATGCCCACCATTTTTTTATGGTTTGAGCACTCGACTATTATCACGACTTCACAAGATCCAAAAATTATAGTATATTTACTTATAGCACCAGAAGTAATTTTTTCAGCAAATCTACTAGGTTTATAAGTAAACTTTGACTAGGAGATTGTCCAAGCTACACTGATGAGCTGTTGAACAGCATAACACGTTGGTTAGGATTTTCTTGTCTTTGGTTTTTAAGGTAATAGATGACTTTCCATCTCATTCTTTTAATGACCATTTTGATTTTTTCCATTAACTGTAATTTATAAGTTCTTTTATTGGTATTGGATGTTCATTTTGTGAGGTATATAATGTTTGGCTTTTTTCAGAGTAATAGAAATGAATACTGCAGTGTACCGTTTTGAGGAAAATAATTGCCACCAGTTTCTATTCCTAATCGGTAATTTTTATCATATTGATTTGAGAACAATTAGAAAAAAGAATTTAATCTGATTTAAAAATATATTTTCAGACGACTTGGTCAAGCAAGAAAAGAGATAGTCAATGGAAGTCTGGACATTTTGGCAAAGAATAGACGGAAACGTCAGTTACAAAATCTTCTTGAATCATTACATTTTATAAAAACATTACAGCAGACTGATATTAAGTTAAAAGAACTTCTGCAGGTTTTTTTTTTTTATTGTTTATGTTCACAAACTAATGAAAACTAACTTTCCTGCATTATAGAATTTCAAAAAATTTAGTCTATGTGTATCATCAAAATGTGATAGTTTTTTCTGGTGTTTCAGTGAAATGATCTGTCTGCCCAAACAGAACATTTTGTGGCTTTTTAAATTGTTTTACGTTCATATTATGAAAAAGCTAATTATTTTCTGCGTATTTTAATTTAACATTTAAAAGACCTGTTGTGTGTTAGTTATAAATTTGACTGTTTTTAAAGGTTAATAGATAGTAAATTTCAGATAAAAAGGCCACTAATTAATGAGTGAAAGGAGGTGAAAAATCTAATTCCTTTTCCTGGATTTAGGTCTGTAGTTAATGCCAGGGAATGCTGGCACAATTATATCCTTATAAAATTAGGAGACTGGAAATACCGTTACGGAGTTGGTCGCTGAACATTTTGGGGGTTAATTAAACCACTAAACCCCTAACACTGGACTCAAAGGTGCTTAGCATCTATGGACAATGCATTCTGGTGCTTAAAAAGAAAATGCCAAATAAATATTTAAACTTGGGCGATTGAAACTTGAGTTTTTTTTGGAAATTATATAACATACTTGATTTTTTGCATGAAAAAAAGGGAGTTAAAAATGGTTGTGAAAAGAGTATTTACTAAAATAAAAAAATTTATTACTGATTTTGATTGTCAATTATTTCAATTATTAAACTAAATGCCCTATAATACCAATACATTTGCCAAGTCTCAATCACAATTTTGAAGCCTGAAATAGGATTGTTCTTGTGTGTTTGGAATGTTCAATTTGAGGTAGCTTGTAAAATTTTCACATGTTGTATTGCCTCTACAACTCTCACAATCTAGCAAGCTTCCTTTTTCATGATACTGGTATTGGAATTTCTTTTTGAAGTTTTAGCCTTTTCCAGGTTCATATTAATTTCATTTTTAATAAGCTTCATTTCCTTTTTCAAAGTGTCTGAAAAATGAATGACCATATTATTATTTTGGTTTGAGATTAGTTTTAGCCATTCCGCGTACTTATGAAAACAATTTGATTTTACAGGAACAGAAATATGCTAGTGCTATCCAACTTTGCTTGGAATGTCAACATGCAGCTTTAACACTACATCAGTATAAATGCATAAAGTGAGTTGAAATGGTTGTTTTTTTTAGTCTTCTCACTTTCATAAACACTTTATACTGCAATATTTATATTTTCAACAAATGAGATGGTACAAGGTGAATTTCCCCCTGGGAAATTGCCCCCCCCCAGTGAATTGCCTTTCATTAAATTGCTCCCTGGAAGATTGCCCCCGGTGAGTTGCCCCCTGAGAAAATTTCCCCCTGGAGGATTGCCCCCCAGAAAATTGCCCACAGATAATTGCCCCGCGGAGAATTACCCCCCACCAGATTTTTTTCGCCGCAAGAATTTCCCCCTAAAGGGTTTCCCCAGGAAGATCGCCACCAATACTGTATTCTTTTATTCTCTTTCTTCTTTTAAGCCCCTGGCTCCTTAAGACTTTGTTGTGAGTTTTAGATAAAATTGGAAGATTTTACAGTGATTTTCTCATCCATTTTGGCAGGCCTTTCTCATCATATTTGGAGATTCTATAATCTATGACAAAATTTTTTGCAAATTGATGGCCCATTAAGAAGACTAATCATTTTAAACTGGCTCTCTAAGTCTTTGGCTTTGGGATCAGAAAAGATTGATGGTTGGTCAAACACCGTTTTATTATTTCTTGTTTAAAGTCAAAATAATGGGATGTTAAACAGAGTTTCTTAATGAGAGTTGCAAAAATTTGATACGGGGAATTCCACTGTTTTTCTTTCTCGACGAAGGACTATGGGTTGATTGGACACATATTTTTAAAAAGAAAGTTGAAAAATTGTAATGTCAATCATAATGTCTCTGCTAAATTGTGTGGCTTGCGCACCCTCCTGTCTTACGTTCTTTCGTCCCTACGTGCTTCGCCACTATGCTCCTTGAAATATTTTTCAGACCAGAAATAAGCAAACACCTAACTGATTATGTGAGTATGTAGAGGCTTCACATAACACTTCTTGGCACACTATATCAATGCATTATTAGAAAATTTGTAAATATACTCACATTTGATTTTGGATAACTTAAAGTTTCAAATTTTGCTGCCAAAAATGAGAAAACATATTTCAATTTTGAATGAAAACAAGAAACTTTCCAGGCATTAAATACAGGTTAAACTGTAAGATTACAGTGGGTATGGAAGTTGACTGATGAGATCTATTTGCATGACTGTGATTTGATATGTTCAAAAAATTAAAATTGAATATAATTTTTACCATCTATAAACTTGACCTGGTTAGATTGGCCAATCCGAAGTAAAAATTTCTCCATATAATTATTTTCACGAGTTATCCTTATAGTGTAGCCACAACCAACTTCACCTTAACTCTCTTTGCCCATACGGGTTACAAAAAATCTTGATTAACAACAAAGAACTAACACCAAATTAAGTTCCACCTACAGTGTAGGCTAGCATTACCCATGTCAAGCTAATTTCATATCGTTAAATGTGATCACAGTGGAGTCCCTTTGTCTTGACATCTCAAGGAACCGTTAAAAAAGTTTTAGATAAGGCATTTATTGCAGTTGCGGTGCTTCGAGATGACGAGACTACAAAGGGCGAAAATTCGAGGTGTGTGATTTCCAAATTGCAGTACAAGACGATGGTAAAAGACAGCGTCTAAGATACCAAAAGTTGGAATATCTGTAACTGAATCAACAAAAAAAAAAGTTTAATGAGAATTATAAACAAAAAAAGTCGTGATAAATTGCGATTAAAATTTTGAACTTTAAAACAAATGTTTTGAATTTTTCCGCCACTCACAAAGAGTACACAAAACAAAGAGATTGTGTGCAACTAACTTTGTACTAATCGGCCATTAAACTTTTATGAGATTTTCACTCATAAAATTCTAAATAATTCCTTATTTATTTCTCCATTTTTCGGACGTTATTGGAAAGATGAAGAAAAGAATTTCGTGAAAATCTACTAAATTAAATGATTCGGTAAAAATTTATCAAGGATCCAAACAATTTCCCTTTTTCTAGGACACTGTGGCAAAATGCTCCATTAAGCTCCATTAAACACCCTCTAATAAACGCCCTCTGAAATCCTAGAAATATTTTATAAACACTCCTCTCTTATAAATGTACCGCCACCCAGAGCGTTTAATGCTGAAAATACGGTGTACTAATGAAAGATTAAAGTTAATGGACTATACAAATATAAAAACAAAACTTTCAAGACATCTTTTTCGTGGATATTATTTTCGTGACTTACTCTTAATTTTTTTTGCATAATAACTTGTGAAATTCAATTTTCCACCTGAAAAAATGTCGTTTCTTAAGCGGAATTTGGTAATACAAGTAAAAAGAGTGTCCACTCTACAATTAAGTATGAAAAGAGTATTTAAAACTATATACAAAATATAATACAAAATCGTTTCAAAAAAGGTTCACAAAAGAACGTTTTTTTTCACATGGCGCACTAAAAACACCAGTCAAATGAACGTGCGAGTTAAATGAAAGAACGTAAATTATTTAAAAAATAATTACAACTGGAGGCCAATTATCAATTATCTTGTTGTATGTTGACTTGTATCTGTGTATTAAGAGCGCCATATTTTTCTATCATTCAACTAACTCAAATTAAAAAGTTCAGCAAACAAAACTAATCCCTGTGCACTAAATAGTTATATTAATAAACACTTAGAATCTTAGAATACTAGATTGTGAGCGATACTTCTAAGATAGACTAAAATTGGTCGATTTGGATAATCATCGTAACGCTTCCTCTGAGCTGGTGCAGGATGACCACCTTGATGTTGCAAGGTTGACGCTCGTACACACACTTCTTCTTTTTTCAAAATATTAATAAACTTCCAAAAGTTTGGATGACGTAATGAAAGATGCCCTTGAAAGTCTCGATGCCATCCTTCGATACTATTTGTTCTCAGCAACTCTTGGTCTGTTCTGTGGTACATATTCAAAAAATTGATTTCAAACAATGATTTTCGGAGATGGGTATTTAGGCGATATCTACCTATATAGGTGTCCTCAAAGTATTATAAATAATCATTCGCATCTCCATTAAAATTATTTCGTATTTTTTGGCATAATGTTACAAAACTATTAACTAAATCGTTTGGTGGAACAAAGGCTAATGCAGAAACCATCCTTAGATGTAGTGCAAAATCTGGATCGGTATTGTACTGAGCTTGTAAATTTAAGTCTTTGATGTGTTTCCACAAGTTGGAACATCAATGGTAGAAGCAGCCTTTCTTTTCAATTTGAGGTCTGGTGTTAAAAACAGCGTTAATGGCAGCTTTTTCAAAATCAATTAAAATGTCATCCGGATTATTTCTATTTACAATATTAAATAGTTCATTGAAAAATGGTGTCTCTGTAGCTTCTATCTTGTTTGGCAGAAGTGCAAATACACATGGGAATATATGGCCATTTTGTTCTGCATGTACAGTGTAAACCTGAAAGAAAATTTCAGGGCATGCCTTAAAAGTTCTATCAGCAAATCAATGATCCGAGTTTGAAAGGAACTGGATTGCCTCTTGCGATGAAAATATTATTACTCTTTGAAGATTGCCAACTCCATTGTCATGGATCAAGAATCGTGTTTGATTTTCAGTGAGCTGGTAAACAGCAGGTAACGCCGGACTTGCAGCAAAATTGATAAGCTGTGGTGTTAAGTTTCTTTCTTGCCGAGCAGCACGTATATTTCTTCGAATTGTTTCCATTGAGGGAAAATTTACAGCAGCACTTTCCATTTTTTTTTTTTTTGCATAGTTTTCAAGCAGCTTTGCAAGTATGCAGACCACTCATTCAAAGATGCATTTGTTTCCTTATGGTTGGTACTTTTGCCCTCCATTTCATGATATGCTAATAACGTCTCTACGTAACGGGCCATGAAGAGACTGAAATAAAATTTACAAGAGTTCGCTGGCAGAGAAAAAAAATTAAAGCATTTTGAAGAATGGAAATCTCTCTTTTTCAAGTTTTCTTTTTAAAATTTCCAGTACAATTTTTCGAAATGTATGAAAACATGTATCATCAACGGACTATTGATGATAGTTGTAGCTGTTGAAACGTAGCCTAAAATAAATTTGCTTGTTCACGACATAATAAATATGTCTCTGAATTTAATCAAATCTAGAATGCCGTGTCTGGTCTTGTATTCTTAGACATCATATCAGTTTTAAGTCTATTTTTTATATATACATTTATCACCGGATAGGGTTATGCCTAAATTTGGGAAATTTTTCCTAAATCTTCAGTTATTTCATTTTTTTTTGGCTAACTTAGTATTTTAGAGGAAAGAGGAAGAATTGTATCGTTTTTTGGAAGACTCTGCCATGTTATTGATTTGTCGTAAACGCCTATTTAATTACCCCATAATTTGCTCAATGCATATCACCAAAAATAAAGTTGTCTATCATTATGGCATCATTAAATTGTTAATTAAAAATGTAAAATTGTCTTGGGTCTATCCTGGCCATTGGGCATTCAATATATAAAGTAGCCTTTGTGATCGTTTAAACATTTCTCCAAAAGAATATGTTTCTAACAACGAAGTTGCGTTCATTTTTATTTGGACACTTGATTTTTACATGAGTCTATTAATTTCATTTCACTGAGACAGACATCAGTTTTATAAATTTTATTAAAATGTTTGCAAAACAATTAAGGATGTCTTTGTGGAGCGCTTTATTCAATTCCTTTATTATATTTAATTTATTTTGATTATTTTTTTGTTTTTTGAATCTATTTTGCATTAGATTTAGTATTGGAAAATTTTTCTCTGGTTTGACTGATTTTAATCTATATTTTATTTCCAAGCCAACTTACCGAGTCAGCCAACATCCATAAATACAATCCCCTAACCAAAATAACAATGACTGCAACACAACATACTGGTAGATAATTAAGAGGACATTTTATATTATATTAAAAATTGCATAAATATATCTGGTGGTTTATGACTGTTGATTGTTATTTTAGCGAGTTGAGTGCAAATCTTAATGATTTGTTGGAGCAAATTGAAGTAAGTTTTTAATTTAGAAAATTCTGTAGGATCAATCAACATAGCTTGATTTTCAAGCTGTGAAAAGTTAAGTACTTTTAAAAAAATTATTCATGAAGTTGAAGGGGAATTGTTTGACCCTTATCTGCTGAAAATTCCCGTTCGGGAGCCAGGACCTGATATGACCTGAAAATAACAAAAATCAGTTTTTTTTTTTTTTTTTTTTTTTATTTTGTCTCTTCTCCAAAAGTTATCCTATGATTATACTGAGATTTTGGATTATATAAGGAAATATTATTTCTCATAAGTTTGACAATTTTGAAAATTTTTTTGGGCCCAGTCCGCAACACATAGTAATAGACATAGTAATAATTCATTGTTTTGAAAGTTAAAAGATCATAGAGGGAATCTTTTCACCCATACTGAACCTGCTGAAAATCCTTGTTTTTCTATATTTTTCTATTTTTGATTTTCTTATATGATGTTTTAAAATATTTTTTATGGTGTTTTCTGCATTTTGGGTATTTTGAAAATTTTACCCTATCTATTCCACAAGATTACTGATAAAATATATTTTTTTTCAATTTTTTATTAAATTGTGAATTTTCTCTAAAATTAAATCATTAAATTTATTTGAAAAATTATATATCTCCCCATATTTTCCAAATAAATTTGGTTCATTCATCATTAATCAGAAGTTTTTAAGTTGTATCTTTTATTATGAGTTGTCCTTTTCCTCAAAGTTAATTTGTAACATTTTATTTTCTTTAATGCTATGTTACATTGTCCTGAGTGATTTCCATTTTCTCTTTGTTAAAAGCTGTTTTTTAAGGGAATCTAAGCTATTCTCATTTAGTTCTAGTGCATTCCTAACTAAAATGGTTCAAAATGTCTCTCATCCCTCAGAAATCCTCACATTTGAAGAACTCTTCCCTCTAGAAGATAATAAGATGGATAATAATACAACAATTTTTCCCTGTAGGATATTAAGACAGCAAAGTTTTTCCCTCTAGGATAATAAGACAACAAAACTTCCTTTTAATAATTAGTCTTAGATATTTTATCAGCGAATTATCTTTGTATATGTCAATACCTATTTGTTCAAAATGTCAATAATTTGCCTTGCTATTACAAATCTCATTAAATATATATTTATTCACTTACACTAAAAATTTTAACATTAGTTTAAAATTAACATTGAAGTAGCAAGAACAGCAAATAGGATTTCTTATTTGCTCAAACAAAGATTTGTACAATTTTCAATCAATGTATTAACTGTCTATAATTTTATATTTGGCAGATCCAACTGGATGTGGCGTTATCAAAGATATGTAGAACGTTTATTACTAATGACTACAACAACATCCAAGAAGCTTACAAATTAATGGGTAAAACACAGGTAAGAATTACATGATAAAAGACAGTACTTTGTAAAATTCAGATGGAAATCATTTTGCTAAAACACAAGTAGAAATTACTCAAAGAACTATAGACAATGATACTCCCAAGGCTCATATTAGATGAAAGTATTATTATAATATAATAAATTGCTTTAAAGAAAATTTATGAAGAGATTTACATTTGTAGTAGTTGTAAACCATCTCAATGTGTTCTCAAGAAGTCTGTTGGAAACAGAAAATGGAAGAAAGCAGGGTCTACTAGGTCTTGCTTTTTTTTTTTTTTTAATTATTTAATTAATTTAATTTAAATAACAGAAATCTAATTTACTGATAATATCGGCTTTTGTGTCTGATTGGTATAGTTTATCAAA
>JAUZNK010045503.1:0-16576 GCA_035046665.1 Euphysa ruthae | reverse complement strand
ACGTCACTAATAAACTAATTAACACCTTTCAAAAACACTTGATTTCGAGCCTAAGCTATTCCTATAAAAACCTTAAATTTTTAATTGTAACTAGCCTGATGATAGCAGCAGCATGAGTCCTGAAACGTCGCTCAATAAATTAAAAAAAAATAATAATAATAATAACTTTTATAACTCATGACGTGCGCTTTATCTCTTTAATTATTAATGCCTGAGTTGAAATTATATGTTTAATCATCGCTAAAAGTCTTTAGTTTAGTTTTAGTGTGCAAGTGATTAAAATAGATATTTTTATATTATCAGTTGTAGAGAGGAGATAGGAGTCAAGAAGTCAAGAGTCACTGTAAACTATACATACTATTTTACTGACCTTGTAACAGGGGCCCACACCCAGAATGTGGAAAATAGCTAGAAGAATACCAAGACCCATACCAAACAGCACACAGGGGCTGATCTAAGTCCAAAATGACAGCGATACATCGCTTTTGGGTACATCGAATTTGGGCGCTTTTTTTAAAAAACATAGATAAAACAACATTAAAATAATTTTTTGTTATTATTATATCTCGGTAATATGATTTGCAGTGGAACATTTTTCTATTTTCAGTTTCGGCATTTAACCGGCTGCCAAACCTTAAACTTATTTTTACACCACATGTCGCTAACACAACATGTAACGTATCATTTCGTAAACAGTTCCAATTATGTAAGAAGAAATCTAAAAGAAATTATTGTATCTTGCAATCTTCTATTAAGCTGTGCGCCCTAATTATTATGTATTTTTAAATATTTTAACCTATGTATTTTATTTCTTAAGTTTTATCTAGAACTGTCTAATACAAGAAGTAAGAAACATACTATGATTAAGTGATAGAGAATATTGCAAACTCAAAACTATTTTATTTACTTGTACTTAATATTGAGGGATTGTAATATTAAACATGTAGTTTTTACTTTGTTTCTTTCTCAAAAATATACACAATACAAGTGGTACAAAACTTTTATAAACTAATTCTTCGAGTACCACTTGATTTATCAACCATTTTTCCCATCCGTTTTCATTACAGCGAACAGGTCCGTTTATTCGCATGAAACGATCTGTGTTCAGGTCATTCAATGATGCTCTGAGTGAAGAAACTATCAAATTCATGACCAAAAAACCTCTCCACACCTGAGGTTGATGGTGGAATAATCAACCCAAAACGAAACAATCTCATACTTTCCGGATATCCTATCAAACAGCCACTACTATACATTTCACACGAGGCACAGTCAGTATGTTGTGACTGATGTAAGTTTGAACATATTCAATTCGCCTGATTTTGATTTCGCTTTCGCAATGTTTTTTTCTTCCTCGCACAGTTTTAAATAGGCATCTTCATAATCAGCAAAAAATGCATTGCTCTCTTGTAGTTTCTCTCTTTGCACATTAGTGGAGCAGAGTACGTACTGTCATTGTTAAGGACATCGGTAATCTCTGTGCCGCAGTAATTTCTTAGAATCACAACTTGATCTTTTTGGTTGAACGAATTAATTGCAGATGGATGAAATATACTGAATGCATTAATGAGTGGGTTGTTTTTTTCAATAGCTTCTTCTAATTCAGAGATTAAATCATCGATGAAGGGATAGCCGTTTATTCTCAAAAACCGGTTAATAACAACATCTACATCATCGTCTCGGTAGATTGGAAGTGCGCTACGAGTGTTTCTATTTAAATCATTTCGTTGTATACTTATTTTTAAAAACGTTGTAGCGTTGTTGAAATATAAAAGATCATTATTTGAAACGTTATGTTCTTTCAGCTCTGATTTAATTTTAGTCAGATGATTTAAAACGCTTTCAATGCTTTAGATGAAACTGAACAATAAACTAAGTTGCTTGAATTTTGAGAATATGTTAATTGGTGACAAAACTCCGGCTGACAAAAGTAAAGTTAAAATAATATCGTGATTTAAAAGAATACTTAGGATGCTTAGGTATAAAATGAACAAGACAGAGAGCTAAGCGATGATTTCTGCAGTTGATATAAACCGAGTGGGGCGATAAACATAACAGCTACATTGGAGAGCGACTTGTTTTGATTGGTTTTAATAAACTTGTGTAAAAGACTTAGGTGATCGAGAGTAAATTATAAAATGGCAGAATCATCAAAAGAATGTCATTTTAAGCAGTTCTTGGGTTCAAAGAAGGGCCAAAAAATTTGAATCCCCCTGGGGCTGCTTAAAGCGCGCTCCCATATCTCTGAACGTAATTGAGAAATTATTTTTTGCGGCTAACGCCGCCCTAGAAAATTTTCTAGATCAGCCCCTGGCATGACACTAACAGAGGAATGCATTCTTCTGTTTGATTCTTATCTCTGTGAGTGGATGTGGTACCAGAGAAATCGCAATCTTAACAGTAATCTGTTGAACAAGATTTTAGCTGATATTTCTGTACTATTCCCTCCTCAATGAAGGTTATATAATATATTATAATAAATAATAAAATAAATAGTAACCACGTTCAGGAAATTTGGAAAAAGAATAGCTAAGACCTACCAGTTTTTTTTCTAAAATATCAGATAAAATATAAGCATATATAAAATTGAAATACAAATACAAATAAAGCTTTTATGACACTTAAAAATAATATACGTTTAAACCTTGAAACCGTTTGCTATAGAAATAAAAACATAAACAATAAATCTCACACAAATTTTTTATATAAAAATTTTATTTACAATAAAATAAAATAAAACCCACTTGTAAAATATACTCACTTCATTTGATCTTTATACAAACAAAAAACGTTTACTGCATTGGAATAAAGTGAAGAAGAAAAATAAAGTTAAAAAAACTTATAAATATATATTTATATACTTATAAATAACTTATTTTTAATAATTTATATTATATGTTCAAATTTTACAAACAAACAGGTTAACTACCTTTAAACCTCGATGGAAGCTTTCGCCACAAAAATATATTCCACACAGCACAAAATTATTTTCTAAAAGGAATGGTGGGCTGTGTTTCATCACAGGTATCCATTTATTTCTTAATTCAATTTGTACAGGAACTATAATTTGCTAACACTTAACTTCATGTGTTTTTGATGGTTGCACAAATTACTGCAGGTAATTTTAACTATAACATAAACTCTTTCTTTTTTGTCCCCTAAAATAACACATCATATATTGTCTTTGTAACATGATAGCACTCACGTCACCAAAATTTCTCCATTGTCCCTAAACATAACTTATAATAATAATTTGAGAAGTACCTATGAGCAATAACTTTTTTCCTAAAATAAAAAAATCAGTTTTAAAAACGAACGTCTACAGGGAGTGATTTATAGAATAATTTGCTTAATTATCTGTTCAGCATAAAACAAAATATGTGTACTATTTAGAGAAGAAATTTATTGTTACATTCATGAGAAAATAATTTATTTGCTTAGTTAATAAACAATAAATATATATATATTAACTGACAACTAGTTAAAATATAAATACAACAGATCTTCAAACTTATCTTCACTTATCGCTTTGATTTCACTGCAGCACAAACAATCTATTTCTTTTACTTCGACTTCACATTTTTCACATAAACACCAATCCTTTTTGTTAACTCTTACTGCAAAATCAACTTCTCTCTCCACCTGACTGTATTGGTTTTGACTCTTGTCCTCCTCAGTATTTGAACCAACATATATGACTGAAGATTGTTTGTAAAAACTTGCTCTATGTCTACTATATGACTTGTTTCATTCTTGGTATCCCAACTGTTTACACTGCTACTTCGTTACTTTGAAATTATACAAAAACAGAGATGATTTCTTAAGTTTTGATTAAGTTTTCTTAATTCTTTATATATATATATATATATATATATATATTTTTTTTTTTTATTTGAACGTAACTTAACATTAACTTAACATAACGACCTCATTTTTGAGTGCACACTTCTTTTAATGAATTATGAGCAAAACTCACGAAAATTTTCTTTAACAGATTTTCACGAGGAATTCGAATAACCTAGTTAAAATTGCTAAAAACTACCCACGCTTTTGAGTGAACTTCCCCTTTAAAATAATAAAACACAAATGAAAAATTTACTTTCTATTTCTCTTGCCAAAAAAGTGTGAGTGTGTGCATGTGTATGTATGTATACACGTGCGTGTGTGTGTGTATGCGTGTGAGTATATAACACAATATAATCTAAGGTATTTGATAATTTCAACAATTGTTTATAGCAAAGTGATAGCTGTAATTACATATTGATTGGCACATTTAAATAAAAAGCATTACAAAAATTAATATGATCTGCTGATGAACAGTTCATAGCTACATTATTACCTGTTATTTGATCTGTTGATTAGTCTCTTATAGCAACAAGAACACATTCCATGACCACATTTAAATTGAACTGGGTTGCACATTAATTTTAAACAAATCACACAAAAAAAATCACTGGACACATTTTCTACATTATCTACATCATAGCCTTCCATCTGAAATATTTCTTTTAAATCTGTAACAAAATCAACAAATGCATGCAAAGACTCAGAGAAATTTAGGTTGATAAAATATACCCAAAGAAAACAAGAAAAAAAAATTTCTTTTAAATCAATTGTATTTATCAGCGATTTCATTTCATTTTGAAATTATTAAAATAGTTTGAGAACACAAACTTATTCAGCACTATCAAAAAAAAAAGTTTGAGCAAGAGAAATTCTACAACAAGCTTTTTAAATAAAATTAATGTGAGGTTTTAAGAATTTGACTTCTCCAATCATATTGTTTATTTTATAACCCTTTACATTACTGTATATTTCATTTATCTGTCCATTAAAATTCTAATGGAGACTGGGTAATAGGTTAGTAACAGTAATAGGTTAGGAATAAAGAAACTGGGTATTAGGCTCAAAACAATTTTTAAAATTGCTAGCGTGCAAAAATCATCACAAAATCATTGTCATTCTTCTCTACAAGTTTCAGCAGAATGCTTAAATTTAATGCCAGAAAATTTAAAGTTAATTTTAATTTAAATTTAAGAAAAATAACCTTTTTACTGAGTATGAAGTATAAAAATTTTTAAAAAGCTCAAAATCACTGAAAAATACTAAATAAATAAATAAAATTTTAGATAAAAATTGGAAATTCAAGATAATGTGAGATAATGGTGTTTGAAACATCAAAGCTGTTAAATGTAACTTAGAATTAATTAACAGCACAGAGTTTCTTGGGAATGAATGAAACTATAGGTCCTTCTTTGATGTTTAATTAAATGCCTGATAAGATGATAAAAGCTAGTGGATGCTTAGTGTAACTTAATAAAATAAGAAATTTGTTAACTAAAGACATAGCATTAAGCATTAAATGTTTCTGATCATTCTGCCAGTTTTTAAATACAGTAGCACTATCAAGTTACACTTTAAATAAACCCAAATACGACAGTTAACATGATCTTAATCTGGAGTAAGAAATATAAGCGGAGTAGATAAGAAAATTATCAGCGAAAACAAGAATTTGAGAAATTTTCTTTTTGGATAAATTTTCACAAATTTCAGGGACAGGAGAGCAAGAATTTTCAGCAGGTGCCCATACTCGTAAAATGCGAGAATTTTCAGCAGGTGGCCATACAAGATAAAAGGTGATCTACGATGCTTTAATTTAATGTAATTTGGAGAAGATATAAAAAATGTTGATTATAGGGATAAAATGTCCATATTTGGGCATATTCCAATCCAGTACCAAAAACGAGAATTTTTTTGAAAAAAAAAACAACTGTCAATCGTTTTCACAAATGGCAAATGGAGACAAGCAAACAGGTGATTTCATAGGACTTTGTAAGCTACATCGAGAGTCCAAAATAAATTCTTGAGTTTTTTATGGTACTCAACTTTCAAACAGAAAAATTTTAAAACAACCTAAAAATAACTGTTTCAGACCAAAAAACATGATTTTAGAATTATTTTGACCTGTTTTAAGTAATGTTATCCCCAACATTTAAAGTCACACAAAACAAAATTTTCAAGTTACCATGAAGCGTGACGCAGTGAGTAAGTCTCATTTTCAAACTGTTGTGAATGAAAACTTTCAAAATAACTGACTATCATAAAATCTCCTAGCAATGTACAAAATTTTTGGCGCAATCCAAAAATAAGTTACAAAATAAAACTTTGGACAAAATTTGTAACATTTCTGGCCATGGATGAATTTCAAAGACAATTAAAAATAATGCTTTCTAGCATCAAACAAAAAAAAACAATTTAAAACTTTTTTAAAATAATTGAATAGTAGGCCTGGAAACCATGCATTTTTCATAATGGTTAACAAGCAAAATTTTGCAAATTTAGCAAATGATTGAAAATATTAATTTCAAACATTACACAGAAATACTCAAAGTCCAGTGAAAAGGAAAATTTAAATATCACATTCTCTAACTCAATTAAGAAAATTGATTGGTTTAGAAAATTGTAAATTTGTTTTTATGGTACTGATATTCTTTGCCATTATTATGCCCCAGAAATTTATTAAAACCAATACTTATTATTTGCCTAGAAGATTTGCCTGGAAGTGATTATTTAAGTCATTAAAATTAAAGTTTATAAATATGGCAGTCAAAAGATTTTTTATTTGAAACAGGTTTCATCTACTTTAATCTAATTTTCATGATGGTGTAGGAAGTACCAGATAATCTCCAAAATGACTGATTTGAACCATGGAAAATTACAGAGCCAAAATTTTTAATGAATCTCGAAATTTATTTAAAAATAGAATCAAAGAGTATCAAGGAAATTTAGGAAAAACTGAAAAACAAGCTGCTTTGAAGAAGAGTTACTGGCCTTATGGACCTTGGATAAATACATGGGACTTTATTAGCTTTCAAGAAGAGTGACATGTGGACATGGATAAATGCATAGGACTCTATCACCTTTGCTAGAATTTTTAAAATAATAACAGATTGAAAACAGATTTCTGAAAAATAAAGTTAATTGAGATTAAGACAGAAAAAAACTTATTTTTGACACCAGTTTTAAAACCTGAAAAATCAATGCTATCCTTTTTATCCCATTCGAGTTCAAATATTCCACTATATTTCATTTAATTATTCCGCTAATATCCTGTTAGAGTTCAATTATTCCGTTATAGCTTATTGCAGTTCAACTATTCTGCCATATCCCGTAGGAGTTTTCTTATTCTGCTATATCCTGTTGGAGTTCAATTATTCCGCTAAATCCCACTAGAGTTCAATTATTCCACTATATCCCAATGGAGTTCAATTATTCTGCTCTATCCCGTTGGAGTTCAATTATTCTGCGATATCTCGTTGGAGTACAATTATTCCACCTTAGCCCATTGGAGTTCAATTACTTCGCTATATCTTTTTGCAGCTCAATTATTCCGCTATATCTCGTTGGAGTTCAATTATTCCACTATATCTTTTTGCAGTTTAATTATGCCATTAAATCCCATTGGAGTTCAATTACTTCGCTATATCTTTTTGCAGCTCAATTATTCCACTATATCTCGTTGGAGTTCAATTATTCCGCTATATCTCGTTGGAGTTCAATTACTTCACTAAATTAGACAATTTTAACAGGCAAAAAATATAGGACTTTTCAAACCAAACCGATGGAAAATTAACCCTTTAACAGTCCCTGCCGTATTGTTACGCAAATCGATTGGGGTTTCTAAATGTCCCTACCGTAATATTATGTGAAACTATTTTGATTTCTAAATTTCCCTGTCGTAATATTAAGGTTTCATAGATCACCTCCGATCTCATTTCATCAGCAATAAAACGTCTCAATGTCACAGAACTAATTTTCACATAGCTTTTGTGTAGTTTTTATATCAGTTTATTTTATATTACTTCATTTCAAATACGATTTTCAAGTGTTTACTTTTGATTTAAATATGGCAGAACGGCCCGTTACTTCAACGCCAAAATCTTCAACAAGAATGCGAGTTTATACAAATTATAACTATATGTTTGACAATAGCAAAGAGTTAAGTGCACTTTCTGACGATGAACACAGTATTTTGGAAGATTGCAGTGTTTCTGATATTTTGAATGGTGAAAATTTAGAACCTGAGTTAGCAGAATTAGGTCTAGGGGAAAAAATGCCTGCCATGATGTGCCAATTATCACATGGATACTGATACCTTCTTTACTTTTATTTAATAATAATTCTCTTTATTTCACTGTGATAGTTGGAAATGTACATGCACTGTTCTTTGGTAATAAGCCAAAAGACGTAATTTTTTTAAAAAAACGGGACATATAGAGAACACTTCCTAAAAAAATAGTGGACTTATGGCTACCATAATAAAATAAATGGTACTGCTAAAGAGTTAATCAGAGTGCTGGAAATGAGGTTTAAAGTTAATATAATTCTCTAAGGTTTGGAAAATAGATACAAGAAATAAAAAATGCAAAAATATTTTTAAACTATGAAAAAAATATATAACAACAAATCTAGCATAATATAATTTCGTAAAAAAATTGCTTTAAAATATATATTCTAAGTACCTGTCATAATATATACACCTTGAAAGATGTTTCTTTTTAATGATTTATGCCATAAGTATAATAAAAATCTGCTTTCAAAACAGTGTAGCAGGTAAGGTAAAAAAAATTTTTAATTTGATTTCACTTGCATACAGCAACTTTATATTAGAAAAGAATAAAAGAAATAGTCAAGACCATGCTTTGTTAAATGAGCATAATTGCAAGATTGTTGAAAGACAATAATTAATATTTTGAATACATTACCTTGATAAATTTAATCAGTGAAGAAATGATCGCAAGAAATGGCAAAATTTTTAATTTTAAAATCAGCTTATAAAGTTAAAAACCAAATTGTCAAATTTTTTATAACACTCCTAATGCTAAAGCATGGAAATTTTTCTAACACTCCTTATGCTAAAGCATGTAAATTTTACTACTTTTTACAAGACCCTTGAGTCAGAAAATTATCAGACAGAATTTATGTTCTGGTTATGATCAATTCAAATAAGTCTAAAAAATATTCCATTTTTTTAAATTTCAACTATTTATTTTTAAACCTTTAAAACTTCAAAGTTCAGAATAAATTTATTCTAATTGGAAGTTAAAGTATTTAAAAAAGAACTAATGTTTCTAAAAAAAATTCAAATAACAATTCGCATAGTAACCATATGTTTACTGTTTCTATAGTTATACATTCAATCAAGTTAACAAACATGAAAAAAAAAAAAAAAAGACTTCTTTATAAGCAATGAATCATTGTTTAGCTATAAGAATTAGAATTTTAGATTTAAAAAGTCAAAGCCTAACCATACACACAATTTTATCTGGTAACCAAATTTCCTTTAAAAAAATTAGATCTTCAATAAAAGATATAAAATAAGCAATACAATAAATCATTTCAGTGTGAAAATTCAGGGTTGTCGGAAATATTGACAAAAAGAACATCTTAAGAACATGCTTAATCAAAAATGTATTTTCTAACAACACAATATTTGGTTAACAATGTAATAAAAAATCAACAATAACTATTATTTTGATCACAACAAAATTTTAAATTTCTTTAAATCCAAAATAATTTCAACCAAACCATGCTATAACATGAAGAAAGTGAGAAAATTCGAAAAGTAGGCAAATCAAATAAGGGTCAAGAAAGACAACAAAATATTAGGAACTCATGAGAATCTTCATCGGATCAAACTTTACAATTAACGATGGAATTTAGATAACTAAGCCACTCTTATTTTCATTACTTTCAAAATATGTCCAAATATGTCATTTCATTATCAGATAATTGCTATAAAATCAGAAATAACACACGAGCATACAAAAGTAAATACAAAAGTTTTTAAAAACAACTTAAAAATATATGAAATTCTAAGCTGGTCATGTCTTTGTCACTTTTTCGTCCTCGAAGCTTTGAATTTTGAGATGCGTTTAACGGGAGACTAAATTAAAAATTAATTTTCATGCATAATAATAAGCCAAAATAATTATTTATTTAAAAGTTTATTTTCCTGAATGAGTAATTTAAAAAAACATATTTTTTTTCTACAATATAAATGAGCTGGTTAAATTTGGATATAATATAATTAATATTTGTAAAGATTTTAACCTAATCATCTCTAAAACACAATACTGTTATCTTAAAAATTCACGAAAAATCTCATGGAATGCTATGTGCAAGAAAATAAATATACACATATGCAGTCCACCAGGCTTAAAATTTCCTACGCAAATGGATTTTTTTTTCTCAAAAAAGGCAAATAAGGTGATAAAAAAATGACAGAAGGTAAAAAATCATAAAGTAAAAATGCTGACATAGTAGAAAAATAGAGACTATTAAAAATGTTAAAAATAAGAAATATTTACTTGCAGTTGTGAAACAGTTTGTTGTTGGTCGAACAATGCTCCACGTTCAACTACAACTCCAACAACAGCCTTAAACAGTAAATTCTATAGTTGCAGTTTTACTTCAAAAACATGAGAATCAACTAAATAAAAACTTCTTTTATTATATATAGCCTATATTAGGGGCCCAAAAAAAACAAGATATTTTTTTCAGAAAATATAGATTATCAATTCTCTATACTCACAAATTGTGCAGAAATTTTCAAACAAAAAACAAAAAAAATCTGAAAAAACCATAAAAACAAACTGACAGATGAATGGTTACAAAGAAAGCGTAAACCGTACTTGTTTATCGTTCCGAAATCTACCCAAAAATTTTTGTAGGTTCCGTCAAATTATTAAAAATTTACCGAAAAAATCAGAATTTTTTTTGCAACTCTAAAATCGTCAGTTACTATCTCTAAAGATATCTAAGATAATTTCTTCTTTGTTTTACTCAGATCCAATTAATGCAAACTTTTTTACCCTTGTTTAAAAACCTACGAATGCAAAATAGATTTTTAAAATATCGCTAAAAGATACTTATTAGTTAACTGTCTATGGGAAGTATTCAAGAAAACAAAGTTTGACAGAATTCAACTTTAAGCAATGCAGTTACAAGTACATTAGACAAAATATTAATATTTCAAATTTTAAGAAAATTTGGAAGCTTTTCTATCTTTTTATCTTTATCAAATTACATAAAAACAACAAAATCAAGGGATTATTTAACTTTCATTTATAAACAGAACAAATATCAATTCTGCAGGATAGCTTTTCTGTCCACCATAAAAGTTGCATGAATAATAGAAACATAAAACAAAAGTAAAACCAAAATATTGCATAAATTTCAGAAAATCAACCTTTTAACAAAGACAAAAATTTATTGGAAAAACTTGCATTAATGTAGATATAAAACTCTCATAAAGGAAAATAAAGCATTCTTCGTTAAGCTTACATAAAGTAACTTACAATTTGTCAAACGCCATATTATAAACGTGGCGATCGACATATTGAAATTCAACGATAACTGATAAATAATCCAAAATTTCTATACGACAATAAATTACTATACGACAGAAGATGATTTAATGTTAAAATAAAACTTATATATTTACCGTAGGATTCTTTAAGATAGGTTTAGGTTCAGCAACTTCATTTTCACGACACAAATCTGGTGATTTCAAAATAGGTCCTTTTTGATCTGATTTTAATATTCCTTTATGTTGATCGTCATCTACTATAGCTACATTGTCTTTTTTAAGAATAGACCGTGTCTCATCAAATATATTTCCTTTAATCAAATCATTCTGGTTAGCGAAATGAACTTCTGGATGTAATCTTTTAGTTGAATCACTTTGGTCTGCAAAATACTTTTTTTTATTTATGGTAGTGTCTTTTAAAATTGGTTTTGGATCATCAAGAAATAATTCAGGCGTTCCAGGTCGATATTCGCTACCTTGTGTATCTGGTGGTGTTTTTAATATAGTCTTTGGCTCTTCAGCATCTGGAGTGCTTGTGTGATGCTCTGGCGAGGTCTTTAATATTGGTTTCAATTTTAAGTTCTCACTTGAATTTGATCTACTGTCCTTCTTGAGTATTGATTTGAGAGGTTTGTCCTCGTTATCTGCTTGAGTCATGTGAAACCGTTCATAAATATCGGCAGGCGAGTTAAATATTGGCCGACAAGACATGACAGAGTCACTGAGGGATCTCTCACGCTAAAAAAATAAAAACCTTTGCATTATCGAAGAAAATAAATTTCAGAAGGTATATTCTACACGACAACGGCCGTTAGATAGTTCTAAAAATTAATTTTAATAAAAATAAAAAGAACAACATCAACATTCTAAACAAGCTAAAGATTTTTCGTATTCTTAAATTTGACAAACCAGTCATATTACTAAAAAAAAACAATAATCTAAGTTACAATGCTTATTTCCGGAGACGTTTCGAGAGCCTGTTCACTTTTTAAGCAAATTATAAACAAAATTCAAACATTTAGTAGTAACTAGAAATTCCAGAGGCTAGTTAAAAGTAATATGATAATTACACGCACTGGAGATGAAAATCATGAAGTAGAAGCAATATTTGGTTTTTTGTGTTATCGTTTTGCTGACTGTAGAGGACGATGCCTGTTTTCAAAAAATCTAATAAAATTAACTTAATAATTATTAGTATTTTAACAGGTTCAAACTATACGAGTATTTTAATAGTTGTACACCACTCGAGTATTTTAACAGGTGCACACCACTCGAGTATTTTAACAGGTGCACACCACTCGAATATCTTAACAGGTGCACACCACTTGAGTATTTTAACAGGTGCACACCACTCTAGTATTTTAACAGGCGCACAAAACTCGAGTATTTTAACAGGCGCACAACGCTCGAGTATTTTAACAGGTGCAAACCACTCAAGTATTTCACTAAAAAATCATTATTCCTAGATTTTCATCTTTCATAAATTTTACGTTCTCAAAAACAAAATTTATTTTGCAGGTATTCTATTTTTTTTCCAGTAAAAGATATAAGATACCGTATTATCAACCTCCTCTTCGCCCTCACTACCATCATCAAAGAAAAACTCATCTACCGCATCTTGATCATCATCACTATCTATATCATCATGTTGAAATGAAACTTTGCGCTCGTCATCACTATTCGTATACCCGACTGCTTGGTATAGATCATTGATTGCTGTCACATGTTCTTCATTATCAATCTCTTCCTCTTCTATCTCAAGTTTACTAAGCCGTGCTAGCAACTCATCGTGATTTATAGTAGTTTCTATATCCTTCTTTTTTACATGTTCTCGTTTAACATCTGAAGGATTCACACGACTTGGGTAAATGTTGTGCTTTGGAATATGAGCTTTACGTGTTCTTATTCTTGTGTGTTCTAATGAAAAAACAAAAACACCACTTCTTGAACTTTCTTACATTTGCTCCCCCTTCAACTTAGTAAGAATTGCTAGACATTTAATCATTCATTCATTCATTTAAGTTTTAAGAAGCAGAAACTCTAAAATATTCAGTAACACAAAAATAATTATTTGGTTTTGGAATATTTAAAGTCATATTGACTACAATGCGAGGACTCTTAGTGGTCAATTATACGATGGTATTTTTCATTCTACTGGACATTATTATAAGCGTCAAAAAATTCTCTGGAAACAGCTACTCAGTTTTCGCAAATAATTTCTTTAAAACTTAATGAAAATATCATTACAATAACAAACCTCCGTTGTTTAAGGGTACGTAGTCATCTGGAAGATCTTCTTGGATCTCTTTAATTCCATCTCGTTCCTTAAATTTAATATAGTTTTATTAAACTATCCGCAAACCTGCTTAATGAAACACATGAACATTACACAAATTTTCTTAGAGGGGTGGGGGATGGGGGTGGTTAATCTTCTGGGTTTTTGAAAACAATACTCCTGGATATTTCCTTCATTTTCAAGGACACGATATTGCATATTTCAAAATGTAATTCAAATTCCAGGAAATTTGAGAACCTACTTAAAAATCCAGAACATTCTAAAATCTTGATCATAATACAATGAAAAAAAAACAAGATATCTTTGCCAAAATTTGAAATCAAAAAGTAATGTCAAGGTCCATCTTCTTGTTGAAAAGAGCTTTGAGACTTACTGTTGGTAATGCAGTGATGACAGCTTCTTGTTTGACCAATAACCAAGATTTCAACTTAACAAAGTCTTTATATTGGAATACTTAACTTGTATTTATTTTTATACAAGATTGCAGAATTTTTCAGGCTGTAGTTTTAGAAGAAATAAACTTATCTAAACAACAAGGTGATGCTGAGTACTTAAATATGATGACCAAAACTCAAATTTCAGGACATTACAGGATATTTCACCTAATTTTCCATTTTAAAACCAAATTCAGGACATTAAAGGACAACATTCAAATAAAATAGTAAAAATTCCATGACATTCCAGGAAAAATACATTTTTTACAAAAAAAAAGAGAAAGTTACTGAAACGCAGAGAAAAAAAAGGATTGATAAAAACAATGCCAAACATATTATCTAACAATGGTAAAATAAATTTTCAATTTTTATAAAACCCAAAGAAGCTTTTTTTCCTGAATAACAGCTAGCTTAGCCTAGCATACTCTGATTTTCTCTCCAACTGAGCTTATGAGAAACCGGAGCTTAGAGCCACTAATTTCTTCTACAATATCCAAAAGGTTTTTATTACGTCCAAAGTGTTTAAATTTAATCCAGTCTTTGTCGAATTTCTCGAACAAGAGAAACTTTTCTCCTGGTATTCAGGTACAACAGCATCAAGAAACTTTTGTTCTTTAGCATCATCAGCAAAAACTCTGGAAAACATCTTCTTTCTTTTTTTTATTCAAAACTGCAACATCGAATTATCAAGTAATTCAGTGGCCATTTTTCCATCAAAAATCTTGTCAAACTGGATAGGAACACAACAGCTTCCTTGTAGAAATTTTAAGGGAACTACCTTTGAAATTATTGCGTCTTCTAAATCGAGTGATGTAGAGCTGGCATCAATAATTGCAGAAACTGAACTTGAACGTGTTCTGATCTTTTAAATTTATTACACCATAAAACTCATAAATTATATTTGAAACATATTGCCCAAACATTTAAGAGTTATTCTGAATAATTTAGAACTAAACTTAAATGTGACTGTTTTGTAACTGCCAAGGGAAAATGATATTAATTATGCTGTATATATACGGGATTTGTCTTTTTTCACTGAATCTGTATCCCGTATATATTGGGATTCGCACCATGAGGGTTAACTATATAAAAATCATCCAAATATGGTTGCATGGCCTGGATGAGTTGACCCGTACCTTAATATTGTCATGAGTAGACGAAGTTATTGACCTCTAGGTTTTTCTTGTTCTATCCATTATGTAAATAGTAGTAATACATTGTCTTTATAGTATCTTTCATTTCTAATTTCTGTTGTTTGATAGAAAATCTTTCTGAACATCTGCTAAATTAAACATTTTCATAATATGAAATTTGAAGCTCTTTAAGAGCATCACATAAAAATGGAACCATTGCTTGACCTGTCTGAAAACCTCTCAAAAATTTGTCTTTGAAGCAATGAACTCAGTCAGTTTGAGTTTTGTTAGCATCAAGAGATCTTTAACTGTTTTTTGAAGTACTGCATATCATTTGCCCTGTAGCTGACTGGATTTTGCAAGACCATCTAGATGCTTGATGAGCTTCAAAAATCCAGCCCATATGGTGTCTGCTCGATTTGCACAATTTGCATTTCCACATTTGCATATTCTGTGACCACAATAAGGCAGAGTAAAAATATTTGTTTTTGTCACAATCTCGTATAAATCTCTTCTGGCAGTAGATTCATCCAACAGCTTTGACATTGTCCATTTCCCAACCAGAGTTCTTGACACCATTCTTCAAGTTTCCATGCACAACAGATAAGCCAGAAGTTCCAATATTCACTAGATTAGCTAGTTCATTCAGATTGCGTTTTTCAAAACACAAAGAAAGGAATTTCAGATTAACATTTGGTCCATCTGAAGATATTTACAAAAGATATTTTGGATTAGGACATTTGGTGACATTCAAAAATGTTTTCAGTATTTGCTCTGTTTTTTCACCGGCCATAAATTCAGAGTTCATATACTGTGTTAATGGAAATATCTGACCAAAATATCCATTTGCCCCTTTTGTATACTTTTGTTTAAACTTTCATCAAAGAACAACGGAGAACAGCGTAGAAGATTTCTTCACCTCTTTTATCAAAACTTTAAAGAAATGTGGTGCAAGGGCAAGTTGATGGTTGGTTCTTCAGTGAGTAAGCTTTTCTGCAATTTGGCTGTCAGAAAAAATCACATAAAATATTTCATCAAGTCCATCACACGAGCATTGGGAAAACATGGTCTGGACTACTTTCATAACCCAACGGATTTCTGCAAGAATGGAACCGATAGTACCCTAACAGATTTTAATTGAAGCACTTGCTTCATCAGAAATATTTGGCTTAGAAGATGCTAGCTCAGAGGAATCTCTTTGGTTTTGGTTACTGGTAACAAAAGGGATAAAAGAAGAATCAATAAGCGCTTTTTCAATGTGCTTTTCACTTTCGATATTTTGATATTTGTAACACATATTTATATGTATATATTTTTATTTATATATATATATACATATTTA
>JAUZNK010045492.1:0-16578 GCA_035046665.1 Euphysa ruthae | reverse complement strand
CTTTTGACAAAATCATTTCATCTGGCATATCTTTTGTAATATCAAACTCTTGAATATTGCTTAATAGCTTTAAAAAAAGTGTTCCACGTCAACTTTTGAACACCTATTAAACATTTCCAAATCAAGAACTGCCCCAATTGTCAGTGAGATTTTATAGACTTCCTGACAAAATATCAAGATGATTTTTTTTGCACTTGTTCATATAAGTAACATCTATCAGAAACAACATTTTTCCAAAAATTAGGAAATTGAGTGAACTTCCCCTTTAAATGTTGGTAATGCATTATTAAAATTTGTATCAGGCTCAGAAAATAAAACACTTATTTTTGAGTTTTTGGGTGGGAAAGGTAAACTAAAACCGCCATTTCCGGTAGCACAATAATGGAAAACCAAATAAACATTTTAATTAAAACTTTCGATTGTTTTTCCGTGAAGGAAACTTTAAAAAACTTATCAGGGACAAATACGTTTTTAATAAGAAAAAGCAACTTCTCTGTTTTTCCGTTACCTAAGATCTTTTAATTGATAAGAAAAAGTAGAAATATCAAGTCGATCTAATACAATAGTTTCAAATTTAACCTCCTTGACTTTACATCAACATTAGTTGTATCTGTAATAAGTTACTTACAGCTTTGAAAAGAAATTATTATTTGTTTTTTGGTTGCTGGGGAAACCATATCAACCTTTAACTTCTTAGCTGGTTGAGGAAAAGCTGAAGGACGCTTGTGTGAACACATTTCAACATGTGGAACAAAATGGTTGAGCACAAAAAGCACAATAACTGAAAGTTTTCAATCATAACAAAATATAATACTATCAGCATTTTTTTTAACACGATTTTTCGTGGATATACGAAACGGTTGAAAATATAAAAAAAATTCGAATGAAAATCAGGGCAATGACAATAAATGGGTTAAGAAATTACTGATGACAATCCTATAACACATGACAGATGAAAACTTATTAGCAAAATAATTAGTAGCTTCACTGCAAATATAATCTTCATCAACAACTGGCAAAGACAATGTGAAAAAAACTCTACCCCTCATTTCTTCGAAGATTGGATGTTAGGAGTAATACTGGCAATTTAAAAACAACTCGATTGAAGTAAGAACTCGAAGAATATTAACCAGTTAATTTTTTCCAATCAGAACCATTGAGATTGAATTGTAAAGACGGCTTCCAGTTGTTAAAGACCTAAACAAATTCCATTTTTTTTCTTTTTTTTTTTTACTGTGCTTCGCCTAAATTAATTTCTATGTTTTTGTGTGTGATGTATAACGGGACCACAATGGAAATATTGTTGTGTAAGACAATTTTTGTGTCCATCTTTGCCACCATTTGTTTCTATCTTAATGTCTATTGTAGTTGTTATTTTTTTTGTTTTCTCTTGTCTTTTATATTTCATAGCTTATGTATATTTGTTTGGGGCAAAATAAATGATAGCTTGCTCGCTTGCTTGCTTACTTTACCCTTGGAGAACAAGGGTTTTTTAAGATGATTGATTTAATGATTATTTAAACAGCCTATGTGCATAACAACTTTCTATTTAACTTTTAACTAGCTAACTCTTTTGTTGTTAGAACAACTATTGAATTTGCTTTCCTTATCATATAATATTATATTCTTATTAACTTAATTTAAATATTAACTAAATAAAATAAATAAAAAGTAATAACTAACTGCAGAGACACGGGTTTGTTGGATCTTGCATTTTTGTTGAAAAAAGCGTTGGCGTTAACATTTCGATAAAGAGTTTTGGTGAAAACCAAAAGTTCAATTTCTTTATCTGTCAAAAAAGCACACTCACTCAGTGAACTTGAAAACTTAGTTTTGTAGTCAAATAAAACTTTTAGATCTGGATTTTCAAGGGCTTTAAGATTAAAAGTCTTCACTTTGTACTCTCTAGCATGTAGACACGGCAGGTACCAGAATCCAAACGGCAGTTTTCCAAGTTTCCACGATTCCTTTGCGCAATATTTGTTAACTTTGTTACCAATCTTTTTTCAATTACTATAGCGTGATTAGGATGAATTGGACAACAACGTTACCAGATCGCGTTAAGCCAAAGCAACTTTTTGCCTAGGTATGCTTAGGTGAATGCCTAATTTTACTGTATAATGAAAAATTAAATGATTGGATTGTGAGTTTTTCTTCAAAATATATCACGAATAGCATTCTCCAAAGATGTAGTGAAACTGATAAAGATATTTAGCTTATCCCTCTCTCTCTCAATCAAACGCTTTACTTTTCTCTTCTTTTTTTATTGAAAACTAATCAGCTTGAAAAACTATTCTGGAAAACATATTAAATTTGAAAAATATATTACGTATAACTAAATTCCTAGTTTTAAATTATAAAATGTTTTGCAGATGTTTAGCCAGTAATCGCTTCACATATTTTGAGATATACGAGATTTCTGCGAAGTATATTAGTTCTATAAGTTTGCGTTTATAACACTACTGCAACAAAAATTTATCAAGTGCGCTATAGCTTATAACCAACGACGAAGGTGGTGTATTTTTAGGAGTTGGGGTAGGGTCAAGAGGTTATTGTCAGACTGACAATAACCATGAATGATACTGTATCATGATTTATTTTTACTTTTTAAAATCGAATCCAAATAAAGTTGTCCTTTTCTTTTTTTAAAGATATCTATATGCTTCATGAAAAAGTTTTTACATTCCTGTAAATCCTCAATATCATCAATGGAAAAACAGTCGTCAGTGTCATCCTCAAAATAAACACATATTTTCTTTAACTTTCGATCATGCCACTTAATATCTCCAATAAACCAACCATTGATGTAAAATGCTTTAATTTTTCGACCTACTAGTTGGTGCTCAAAATCTCGATCACATTCATTATCGATTTCTAGATCACCATCATTCACCTCATGGACCAATTCACCTTCATTGCCATCATCATCAATAACTTCATCATTTGGTATTGCCTCAAGTTCGGGAGTCGATGGTACCATTGGGTCTTCTAAAGATGAAGTTGGAAGAGGTGGTGTTACAACATAACCATCTATTCCCTCAGGAGTTATCATATGATTGTCTGATCCATCAGCTGTTATGAGACAGCCAGTGCGTTTGAAATATCTGTATAACATATTTGTATACTCAGGGACATTTACTTTGTCCCACGCTGACCCAACCAATTGAGTAATTAAAAATTCTTTGGCATCCAATGTCTTAGCAGAGTTCCCCATCATCATTATCAGGTTTTCATCATGTTCTAAACAATCCTGTTGTTCATGACCAACCAATACTTTCAAAGCACAACCAACTCCCTCACCCACTGGCTGCCACAAATCAGTACCATTTTTTACACCATACCACACTAAACCATTCACATGTCTGACTGCTTTCTATAAGGAATCATGGACTTGTCCAGCCAAGTTGTCACACAAAAGAAGGAACTCACCCATACCTGTAACAGGTGGTGCCAGTGTCCGTTCTACCCATTCTAGACAAACTTATATCCGTCCAGGCATTCTCTTGCCAGTAATCATCAAACGATTTGTGATAGAGTGCTGTTTCAAGCTCAGAGATTATTTTACTTGTCCCTGAAGATAATACCAATGCACATTTTATTAGCTTCAGGGCTAAATGCAACTTGAATCGAGTATTGTCTTTTCTCCAACCCAGCACCTGGGTTTTTTTATGAAGGAAATGACGGGCTTCTTTGCATCTTCTCTTGACCAATTTCTTTTTTGTGGCCTCGTCAAGTTCTATGCTTTTTTTCTGCTTTCTTGCCCATACTTGCTTCTTCATCACATGGTTTTTTCGAACTTCTTGGCTTATGACGCCATCTTCAAGGACCTTACTGACTAGGTCTACAATTGAATTGAGCATGCTCTCTGTGACAAAACGGATCTGGTCATGCTTTTGAGCCTTTATTCTTACTGACTATAGGCAAGATTTGCACCAGCACTCACAAAACTGCACCCGACAGCAAAGCCCTTGATTATTGGAACGGCTGTTGCTGTGATCGTAATCACTAAGAGGTGCGTTCCACACCACCCAGAATGACGACTATTACAATAGCTCCAACATCAGCATCGTCGATAATGTTGACGACCTGAGTATATTTGTTTACAAAGCTTTCACGGGAGTTAATTTTGGCCTTTAGCTGGTCTTAAAGTTTTTCTCCCTGTGTCAATCGGTAGTCTGCCCGGTCAAGTTTTTTTCTCCAGGTCCTTACTCACCGGGTTCTTCTTTAGGATCAGCAGCAGGGGAAGGTCCACCCTCTCCTAGGTCACTCTTAAGACCAGAAGCACTGGAAGGTCCATGAAAAAAATAGCAATGAAAAAAACAATGAAATACGTGGATTGGTGTAGTGTTCCCGTGGTGACTTCCATCCCTTATCAAGTGGCCGAAATATTTTGACTGCTCTACCTTTTCAATCAGGTCGTTCACAATGAGAATTTTGAGTGAAAATTGATTGGCTCTTTGGGAATGGTACTGTAAGTCATAACAGGAAGGTCTCGGGCTGTGAACGTGGTTATGATTTCATACTGTACTGTGAGTTGAGTGGGAGGCCTTAGATGACAGTTTTTTTACTGCACATTGTCAGTTCACATATGAGAATTCTCACTGGATGCGTTGGTAGGCAAGTATCTAGTACCCAGAATTCTATTTGAACGCTATTTTTTGGTAAGTTTATGTATACATTAACATACAAGGTTCAAATGGGTACCAATACATTGAAAAAGTCCCGTGTTCTCACAGCCAATGATCTCGCAGTTTTGTTGGAAGCAGTTTCGAACAAGATTGCCAAACCACACACGCAAACGCATCCAATTTGACTAAATAAACGGTCTCAAGAAAAACCAGGACAAAGCAATACGTCGCCATGAGCTTTTCCAGGATAAACGAGGAAAAAATGCAATCCAACGTCGGCACCCCTTGAGGAGAAATTGGCTGCTCTAGGTGGAGACGATTCTATTCGCCAACTTTAGATTCTGAAACTCAAAGGCAAGATATTGACATTGCAGGCTGAAAAAGCATAAACCATACAGCATGCAATAATGATATATTGGTTTTAAGATAACATGGTATAAAGTGGAGTGGTTTGACTCATTTAGTCTACCACCAGATGCTGACGAAATACTATGGCACTGCATATTCTTTCGGAAATCTTACCATTAACCATGTCCTTGGTTATGTTTTGCAACAGTGGATCGAATGATGCTTGGCTGTTATCAGCACATAATCTTGCTCGTGCTTGGCTCCTCAGGTTAGCGTTTTGAGGTGTTGCCTGTCTTTTTGTAGTGCGGATTTAAATTAAGAAATCTGTATCCTCATGCTTGCGATTTATTCAATATAACTTGCCTCTTGCTGAAGAGCTTTACACCAAAATTTTAGAGGTCGGCTACAGCACCGGGAGAAATAAAATCCCTGGGCCTCTTGCCCACACTATGATAAATGTCACTCAAAATTCTCTAGAGCTCTGGTGCCAAGACTGTAAGAAGACGTTGCGGTTTGCTTCAGATCTCACCTCTGGACCTGTGAGTCTATGTTTATACACCACAGAACTATCCAAACTCACTTAATCTGCGTGTTGAAGATTGATCAGGCTGCTCGAATACATGGCTTTGTTAATTGTATTCAACGATGATCGAAAAGGGACAAACAAGGAAAAATTTTTTGTCTAAAGAGCTTTATATTGTTTTCATCAAAGCTTACTATGATTCTGGAGGGTTTTATGGCATTACTGTGCTCCATTTGAGCCTAATAAGGTGCTAGCTCAAAGGAGAGGGTCCGGATGTGGTTATATAACCAAGAAGTTGGGAGGAATATGCATACACAGCCTCCTAATGATCTCTTTGCCCATTTTAAACAGAATCAACCTAACTAACTCCACCAAGCTGATCTTCTTTTTCTCCCACATGACATAATTAGTCGTAAGACAACACAAGTATGCTTTGGCACTGGTAGACATGACGTGGACATGACATGCTGTTATACCATTAACCTTGAAGTAAGTGGACAAAACCGCCCTGGCATTTACTAGCATATACAAGAGCGGATCGCTTGTATGGCCAAGCAAGTTGATGGTCAACAATGCCCATGAATTCAATGGGGTAGCGGCTAAGCTTATTTCTAACTAAGCACAGGGTTGGGGTCCATCGAGAACAACCAGGCCATTATAGATTTCAGGCATTTTATGAGTCCTTTAATCATCATCTGGCTGAGCAACTGTTCAGGACGCATGCACAAAAAGAACTAGATGGTGGCCATGACAACCGTGTGAATGGGTAGCACTTCTACATACTTTAGTGAAAGATATGAACAATACATCAATGCGGATGACTGGTTTCCCTTAGGCAGAAGAGATCGAAATGGTCAAGGTCTCATTGATAGCCGAGAAAGCCTTCCTACATATGATGTTATTACCTATTGGCACAATTGCAACCAAAAAAGAAGACCCAAAGGACGTTAGTTGCAACGTACGACCAATCCATAGTGGACACATAAGCCCTACCTCATCTTGCACTGAATTTCAGAACCTTGGTAACCCTTACTCTACCACAGTGCATTCTGAAAGCACGGGTTCACAAGGTCACCGCTGCTACCTTTGCATTTGTCATCTAGAAAGTCATCAAACTGATCTTTAATTGGTTACAAGATAGACATGTAATTCGTACATTCCATTTGTAATGCCGTTCACTGTCATCAACCTGGTTGATACTAAAGCTCAGCCCATGAAATTAGGTGTAGCCCTGTGACAAAAGTTTGGTACCGCACTTTATACACTTTTTGTTTGCAGCGTCGATCATTTCCAGGACATGGTTGACAGTAAGGTTACCTTTGGCTTCTTTGTTATTTTAAAGACCCTTCTGTTTGTCTTAGATCACATAGTGCTTCAACCTTGCATTGATCAGAACCATGCTTGAGGTTACTTGCAACAGGACCCTGGATGTTGGTTAGAGTTAAAACCCTCACAATCTGACCCATTAACCTTACATGCGAGACTACCGTAAGGTAGTCGAGTATGATCTTAAGAGTCTTTGTTGGAACCTTACAGCACTTGTGAAACACTATAACCTCAGAAAGATTCTAAAGCTGATGATAACCTAGGGAAAAAGAGTGCCATGATTTTATCGATTCTGTGGGTGTGATACAGAAGTAACGGTGTATGGTTTTAGCTTGGTGGGATTCCAAGCCAAGAGGTTACCTCGGTACGACCTGGCCAGGTTCGTTTTCTGGAGTGAGCATAACCAGTTTGTGCCCAGTAGAGCATTTCATGATCCACTTCATGTTACTGCTTCCACCCTGACCAGTCAAGTACATACGCTCCGCAGTAGACCGGTAAGATCGGAGGGAAGTGGGCACCCTCGATTCATTGCAATTCAAGTTGCCTCGCAGGTCCAAGCTGCAGCCTCAGAACACCACTGCTATCTGGGTTGCTTGTGTCGCCATTTTCCACACCTAGGATACTTAGAATTGTCTTCAACAAATAGGCCTTCGAACAAGATTGGAAGGGATTTGATGGAGATGGGAGCTGACCTGTTCCTCCTAGAACTTTGAATTAAGCCACTTCATTGTGATCACAGATAATGATGCATGATAACCATGCTTAGCACATTTTCCAACGAACTTGACAGCCAAGTCTTTGAGTGGAAATGTAATATTGATTATGATGCCGATGCTATAGACGACTCCACAGCTTCTTTCATATCCTCAGAGTCAAGTAAGCTTTGGAGTTGTGATCCATTCCTGGTTTTTATGCAGATGCTCTCTCACGCGACTGACGGTATACGGATTTGATCAAAAGACTATATGAGGAATAAAGGTCGCACAAGATTTGTTCGGCAATGCTGTCCAGTGAGTGGACATGCTCGATTTTCTGCCCAAGCATGATTATTATGACAAGGCACAAAGACCTTCGTGCGAGTCTTGTATTTTCCCCTATCCCACAAGATGTTACCCAGAGCATCGACAGCAATCAACTTAACTTTGAGGGCAGTCTCAATGGCGAACGTGTCCTCACATGAGCAACCTGTATTTGGAAGCTTCTTGTCGAAGCATTCTAGTATCCACTGGCACTTGGGCATCAACCCCACACCTGCTTGGGTCATATTGTCCTGAAAGTAGTTGCCAACATAGGAAATAAAACAATTTGTGAACTGGTTCACAAATTGTTCGCCCTGGTTTGCCCTGTTGTTGAGGAAGCGGGGTCTGAGAGAGCCAGTTTTTCATCCTTCAAATTTGACTTAAATGATAAGAAAGGCCAGCCTTTCTTTAACCTTGAGGGTCTTAGGAAAGAGTTGCTCAATGTTTTCATCTGTGAAGGTTTATTCATTCATGGATGGGTCAGACTCAGCTTGTTAGATGTATTCATCGTTAAAGTTTCCAGACACAGCAAGTGGTTAATCGATTTATTCGATGTAATTCGATATAAATGAATGTTTGCACCAATTCACACAGCACACTTGCAAAATCTCTATGCGTAAGTTTCTCTGTATCTATCAATTTTTGAGCAGTACTGTGAGCACTACACGACCTACAGAGCAGGGTCGTAGACTTATTCCCTACACCACATAGCCTACACGGAAATGGTGGCGTCCTACCAAGACCTAGCTGCTGGCGATGTCTGCCACAATATATGTTGTCACATTTCTTGTGGCATAGTTTTAAGGTATTCATTTTTAACCAAATGATTCTATTATCCACCTTCATCATTTGGTATAGTCTGGCCTTACGCACCTCTAAATGAAAACAACCAAAGTTTTAGAACTGCGGATAGTAGAGAGAGTTTAGATTTACAATTAACAATTGTATATCTCTGTAATCAAAATTCTGCAGAGATTAGTAATTGCCAAAAGTATATCTCCGTAATAAAAGTTTGTTTTGCATGGGAATATAAGTTATTATTTTGCTTTTCATTCGCGCACGTGAGGAAACTCCATGAGGGCCTTAAGCTCTTCTACTTCGGAGGTAAAACCATACTAGTTTCGGGAGGCACCACGAGGGCTGTAGGTCCTCTCACTTTACAGTATAAAAGCCCTTATTCCCCCACATGCATCATCTTCCGTGGTGTCTAAATCAAAATTTGGGTAACGCCAATATGGAATTTCAAGATAGTTTGACGGATTTGATGCCACTTCCCACTCTCACCATACTGTTATTAATAAAAGTTCGGCAGTCCGCATATTTCGAATTGCTTTATCATGCTTTCAGAGGTTCAAAATATTGGAGAAAAAAATGGTCGCTAAACATTTCCTTCTATTTCATTTTCAAGCGATTTAAATGAAAATGAAGGTAATATTGACTTACAAGATGACAGCGACATTAATCAAAACTGGGAAGAAGATGATCTTAATAACTTTTTTTAGTGATGGAGAGGGAGCAGAGGCTTATCACACACTGAAAATGAGAAAAATAAAAACATTTTTTTTTTTCAGATGATGATAATATTTGTTCTGCTCTAAGATATTTTTTTGGGGACAAAATTTTTCACCAGTAATGGGTGTTTCATCACCCATTACCACAGCTTTACCAGGCGTTAATATTAAAATACCTGAAAGCCCAATTGAGATGGATTTTTTAGATTTGTTCCTAACCGATCAATTGTACGAGAGTGTTACATTAGAAACAAATACGCCTTTGATTATATAAATAAAGAAACACTCAAATTTTAGTTATTGGTCAGAATGGCATAAATTAGAATGCATTCTGCTTTCTTTGCCTTAACGGTTTATGTGGGCATCGTAAATAAGGAATCGATGAGGAATTATTGGTCCACTTACTCGGTTTATGCCACTCCATTTCCTAAGACAGTCATGAGCAGGCATACTTTTTCTAACATTTTATCTTTTCTTTACTGCTGTGACCCTAATGATTACCCTTCAAAGTGGGAACTTGGATATAACCCAACAAAATTCATTTTCAGGTTTATAATCCAAATAAGCCTGAAAAAATATATTCAAAATTTGCCTTGCTTCAAATGGTTGTTGAATGTTTGATCTTTAGTTTGGTAAAACAGATGATCAACCTAAAAATTGATATCTGGCAAAACATATGATACTGTCATGAATCTTTTGAGCCCATATAAAAAGAAAGGTTATATAGATTATATGGATTATTTCTACATCTCTCCATATCTAATTTACAACCTTCTTTTCAATGAAGATACTCTTTCTTGTGGCAATGTTCGCCGACGAAAAGGGCTCCCCTAGGACTTTGTTTTTTCTTCATTCAAAGCGAAAGTTAACCAAAAAATCATAACAGTATGGTGACTTTAAATATTTTGACCGAAAGTATGTAACAACTTTGTGTACTGCATACTGTTGTAAAAGATTGAAACAGGAAAGAAGGACTGGAAAACAAAAAAGAAAATTCAAGAGAAATGAGGTAATTCACAATTACCATAAATATATTGGCGCAGTAAATTTAAATGACCAATTATTAAAAAATTCAACTTTTTCATGACGGACAGCGAAGTGGTGGAAGAATATACTTTATATACACTGTATGGTTTGTTGTTATTTTCGAGCGACTATTTCTGGTTTATATTATGTTGCAAACACATGTGGGAATAAATAGCATTCCATGTCCAACAATCGGTCAATGGCAAAAATGAATATTCCATCGAAATTTAAATTTATTAGAGTGTAAAACTTTTTGTGCTTTTAAGAATTCTTTAGTCGTCTGGGGTTTTTCAAACTGTACGTACGGAATATTTTTGAACAATTAAATAGTTGTCGTTTTTTGACATACATTTTTACCTTCGTCTAATTTTGCTATAAAATTTGATTTAGCACAGTCGTATATCATTCAACTACTGTTTCTAATCAAATACCTGTTAAATTAAACTGTTAAAATAAGTCATAAAAAAAGCTATACAAATGAGCTGACCACATACCATGAAGCTAGCTCTAACTGTTAAGAGACAAATATTTACTGTGGACCGTATTTCAGCAATCCAGAAGGATCATCAGAAAAGCACAAGACAAACTGTCACTCTGGCTCTGGATATGAGACTTGCTTATAACTCAAGAAAAAGCATAGGCTCGGGTTTGAAAGAAAAACTTCAAAAAAACTTTGCTTTAAACGATTTCTTTGAACGTTGAATTTTTGATTACAAGGTTAATAATAAATTAACTAAAGCAGTCGAAAGAATTTCTCAACATATAATTGTCTGTAGCCTTTTCTAGTTGATAAAGTAATTGAGGTTCATGACCTGGGAAATGAATCAACGATAGTTAAAGGTTGGTCTAGATAGAGGGGGAGGGTATAAAAAAGTTATTCTTTCAACAAAAAACAACTTGAACATGGCACACCATTACAAGAAATTGGCGTTAGACTTCGCTTGTCATTCTTGAAGCTTCTGCACACTAAGTGGTTGACGTGTTTCTAAAACGAATTGACCTCATCAGGGGCGGGCTTCTGGAATAGCAGATGCTATCAAAATGGGTTCGACTAAGTTACCATCATTATATCAATTTTAGGACATAGATCAGATATAGTGCAAGGAGATACGGAAGAATCGATGAATCTGTCTGGCCTTTGTAACATTGAAAACGATTATTTTGCCAATAACGATAAGGAAGACGTAAATGAAGTATGGCAAAAAGATAGGGATGAAAGGTATTTTTAAGACTAAAAAATATAATCCCATAAACATTTTTGGCGAAAATGATTCTGCGAAATTTTGATAAATGTGCCATTCGCGAAAGTAAATCCCACAAAATTCGTAAGTTTTTAACCTCACAAAAGTTTGTCCCGCAAAAATATCTCCCATCAAAGTATACTTCAGGCCATTTAACCATGCCCATTCTTGAAAATCGTTTAAATGTTATACACAACACAGGATGTATGTGTATGGCAACTGTGAGAGAAAACTTATTCTGCATTTAATTGTACACCGCACTAGCAGTATTTTTTTTTAAATCGTATAAATATGACATACCTCTACAATAAAAATTTTACTTTATGAGATGTTTTGGATAATCTAAATATAAAACAAATTTAGAGTAGATAATTAATAAGAAGTATATATGTAAAAAAAGATATATCGCTTAACGCTGATTTCGAAGCACATAATTTTAATGCAAAACGGAAAACTTTACGTATGCTCAGAACAAATTTCCTGTTGGAAAATATTTTGTCCTTGTATTTAATTATCGCACAATTTCTTCTCGCCTAAAAACGATTTTATAACTTAAAGTTTAGAAATACTGACCATCTGTATATTTGTTTTTAAATTGAACTAATAGAAGCGTAATTAAAGTGCGTTATTCAACGGGTATTTTTTGTGCAATTTTCGAACACTTTCGAAATAATTTTGATTTTGATTTTGTGTCTGTCAAACTTACTATCCTACTATATTATATTTAAAACCACGGAAAATGTTCTTTTAAAGCATTGACTTGTTGTTACATGAATGTATAGGACATAAGAATTACGAAATTTCAATTAAAAATTAACGAATATACATATCCGCGATATGTGTTCTAAAATCAACATCATATTTGTCGATCACTCGAATTGACTTGATCAAGCTGGCAACATTCGGGAAGAATTTTGTTGGATCGATGGCCTGCACGTCAATGAACAGGGTAGCCTAAAATTGGCAATGGAATTGGAAATGGAAAGCGGGTTGTTGTCAACGACACAATATCCTGTTGTGGTTTTTAACTTCTTACTGGATACTGGATATTCTTCCACACTTGTTGATTATACTCATGTTTCCCATATGACGGTGTCCACTTTTCCAAGTCTTGTCATACTCTTGCGAAAAAATCTAGCCAAGTACGTAATATTATGAGCTTCCTGAAGCAGAGGGCAAGCACTTTTCGTAATCGGGGTGACTTAATTAAACCTGTGGATGGCTATGAGGAAGGCGTGGGCAACGCCATGTGAAAGCTTATCCCAGTGGCTACGATGGGTTCTTTGTCAATTTCCTGCACAATGAGTTTAACCATTTTCATCCCTAAATAATGGGTTTCCTTGCATTGGTGGAAAGCGGAATTGAGCCAACTGGACGCATTTTTGTGCGTTGGCAGGACTTATAATACACTATTATTGGCTAAGATCCTTTTGATATTTCAACAATTTATTTTACATCAATATTTAAATTATTTATATAATTTACTTAACTCTAATTTTAATAATAATTTTTTTAAACTTTTTATTTATATTTTTATTTTTACTTGATTATTCACTTCACTTAAATTCATATTGATGCTATTTAGATCATTTTTTCACTTATATTTAACTGTTCTGAAATGCTTTACCTTCAGAGATTTATTTCTCTCTGCACTCATACATATGCTTATATGCAAACATAAATTTTTCTCAATCTCATCAACGAGAAAGTTTTCAGTTCGTCTTTTAGAAATACACAAAATCTACGTATTAAGATGAAATCAAGTCACCTTTTTTATTATGATTTATCCTCTGGAGAAAAACTCCATGTTGAAACACATGAGCTTGTTTTATTAATTCCAATCTTAATAGTTTTTTTGAAACGGTTGTTTAAACTTAGGTTAAAGTTTTGGAATCTTTTTTTATAGTGTTGTTTTTATTTTTTATAGTTTATTAATGTAAAAACCTGATTTTACCATCTCCTCTTTATTCTGTATTTACACTTTGCACTAAATTTATGAGGGTGGAAAAGATATATTTATTTTAGGACACCTAAATGGTAATCTTTTGGATAATAATAACATTGACGACAGAGCTTTCACTCAAAATGCCTTTTTAAATAAGTAAGGGTTCTACAAGAGTAAGGTCAAACACCTTGTGGTTAATCGAAGAAGCAGTTTTATGTTTTTCATACCATGACAGAAACGCTCAGCACTACTTTTTCCACCTAACAGGCTAGCATTCTTGAAACAAAGGTGCAAAACAAATTTTTTATCACATAATCAAGTAGCTTTCCTTTCAGAACTGACATAAAAATTACAACACTGATTTTGGCACAATTTTACCAAAAGTTCTTTTACTTTTGTTACTGCTTCGGAAAATAATGTTTTCAAGATATTGTCGTATGGTTTGTGAATGACTGACGCAGGGAGGCCCATACTTGTAAACAATTTAATTAAATCAGTATGACCCATTGGCAAACTAGCTTGTACTCATTACACGTTTATACTAAAGGCATTTCAAGATTTTAGGGCGAGTTGAAAGTTGAATGATGTTTTTAATTCCCAGATATTGCAACCTAATACTAGCTTTTCACACAAACCTTGTTTTCCTTTTATTATATCTAATATAATCACAGTTGCTTTTGGATTTTTACATTTTTCACACGTTACATGCTGTTTCACACGTTTCACACGTTTCACACGTTTCACACGTTCCACACGTTTCACACGTTACATGCTGTTTAAGCTGATTATTTGGAATAAACATATCAATAATTTTGTTTCCTGTTGAAATGATTTAACCACTTTTTTGTCATTCCAAGTTTGATACGTGCTCTACATGTTAGTACTCCCTTTTTTGTTTGAGTTGTGGAAATCAACCTTATGAAATACATAAAAAAATTTGGACAGAAAGATTCCGAAAGTATTCGTTCTTAATCTTTACTTTGATTTTAAATCACAACTTTATCATTCATGTAATGATGAGCTTTTTAAATTTAATTCTCTTGTTTTTAGAGATACTTGTATATATCTCCTATGTATCACGAGTAAACTATAATCAAGGAGCAGCTCGTACTTCGATGTTAGGGTATGTACTAATGTAGAAGATAAAGTAAGAGTTATTTCACACCTTTAAAATTTAACAACATTCATACCATGACTGTAAAGTATTTAACTGGTATATTTTGCCATTAATATTTCCATTGAATGGGCGGGAACAGCACAAACTGTGAAGATTGGCGAAAAAAAATATCTAAGCCTTTACGAGAATGAGTTTTAGCTGACAGAATAGGGTTTCCTCCTTTATATGGTTTCCTCCTGTATATGGGGTGAAGAACTAATGGCCAGTATTAAAGATTGTGAAACATGTACCAATTAACCAATGTGGTTCTTCAAATGTATAACGGATCAATGAAAATACATACAACTGGTAATAATAAGATCAAAATCACCGAAAGAATTAAAATTGACTGGGAAAATATTCCCCAGTGATCTGAATAAGTTGAAAAAAAAATTTGCTGCCTGCTAGTCGTTTCTGGTAAGTTGTACGAATACCTTTCTTGTGTCAATATAACATGTAATCGAAAAGTGCCACCTTTCCCTGGGGAAAAAACAATCACTTGCACAATTTTTGCTATGAAATAACACAAATTTACAGAGGGAATGGACTTAGATAAAATAAAATTATTAAAATAAACGGTAAACAATACATACTAGGTGTTAAACAAACCTAACTACCAGCAAAATAAAAATAATAGGTAAGCTAAAGGAATAATAATTCAAGAAAAAAAGCGGTAAGTCAAATCTCCCTGATACTTTTAGAAAAAAAGATACATTCTTGAGGAATTGAGAGATTAATGTCCGGGTCAGGGACTTTTCATTAACGTATAGTAGCATAGGCACTAAATTAGTATCAGAGAGATTTGATATACTTTCTATTAATTCAAAAATTTTTTCAAGGAGGAGTAATCTGTTTAGTGTAAACAAAGGACAGCGTAGGAGGAAGTGTTCGGTGGTTTCAGATTCAAAGATTCCACAATTAGAAATATGGACAAGCATTCCAGCAAAGTTAAGACGTTATTTATGCTCTTTTAAATGACATTAAACCAAGAGGATTTATTATGTTAAAAGCAGGTATTGGATAAAATGGAGAAGAGATTTCTTAAAAAGGTAGACGGATATAGATTGCCTTATAACAGGATCAAGTTTGATCCATTCTTTTGTAGAAAAAGGGGGAAAAAAAAAGTTAATAAAACAGTTGTTTCGAGAGACGAAAGCATTGAACAGATTACAACGATTAACATTTCGCGACTGAACAAACGTAGGTAAAAAAGTTATAAAATATTGAGGAGCATTGCCCTTCACTATATTATAAAAAAAAATTTAACCTATGGTACCAACTTCTATCCCATAAGTTCTCTAATCCAAGCTCCAGGTAAAGTTTAACTCTCGACGTTCCAGTTATAGCCCCGGTTTTTTCAGGACAAGCATTATATTGTAAAGATTCAACTTTTTCACAAAAACGTCGGCATAATCTAGATGGGGACATACAAATGATGTTTACAAAGTGAGCAAAGATTTTCTAGGCAAAGTGCGAGAAAGTTGTTTGATATGACCTATACCTTTATACTCCTTAGAAATCTTATCATTTAGATTGAGGGCAAATGCCAGTTTCTCATCATAAAGCAATCCTAGTGAAATCACTTGAAAAAATAATATAGAATATTATAGAAATGTACACTTGAGTGTCGAATAGAAGTCAATCCACACTTGCTTTTTCCCCAAACCCCAACCACTTCAGAGAATGTATCACTGTTACCAATGTGGTTCCTACTTTGGGTAGTGGTTCTATTCAAAGCACCTATTTGCTGCTACGGAAAACTCGATAACGAAAAATTTTCATTACAATTACATAATACTACACAGAGGCGGATGGTATTTTTTTTAAGGGTGATCCCTACATCTAGATGGGGGGG
>JAUZNK010045481.1:0-16579 GCA_035046665.1 Euphysa ruthae | reverse complement strand
TATATATAGATGCTTTTAAAAACAAAATGAAACCTCCCAAACCTCTTTTGAATTAAAATACTTTTTGAGTTAATATACAATGAAATATTTTATGCTTTAGCCAGTTTGCAGACCACAGTTCATTCATGAGTACAAGTGAGTAACCAGCCAGTTTTTATTTTTTACATTGCGTAAAGTAAGATTTTTTATAACCATACTAAATTTTGAATACTATTGATTTCTGATGCAACACGTTATAGAAATGTCTGTCTTAAACTTTTCATTTAGAGAGAGGAATAGGCCTGAAATATTTTGCGATATAACTAGACTTGAAATAAATGAGAAAACAAAATTGCAGTATGGAACACAGTAAGATAAAGAGCTACTCCAGAAATGGATCATGCTACCCCTTAAATTAAGCTAAATGACATCTTGCTGACCCAAAGGAGATAGTAACCCTTTTAGATTTACAAAACAAATATCAGAGTAGTCTTCAGGTGCAGTAGCATCTGTGGAAAATTATGCTATCATACCCCTCTAGAAACAGTTTAATTTGCATTTAAAAAAGTAGATTTGTGGTCAAACCCTATAATAATGAACCATCAGTTAAAGTTTTTGCCAAAGTATAAACCAAAATTCCTTGATTTGACATTTTATCTGGTGGGAAACAAAGGAGAACGTTTTCGATTTTTGTAGTTTTTTAGTTTTTAGTTAAACTCAATTGAGATTTAGGACAAGAATGAAGGATTGGAGTTTGAAAGAGAGTCTATAAATAATATTTTAGATATCTTGGATAACTTGTAAATTTATAAACATAAAATACAAGAGAACACATACCTAAAGAAACTGAAACTACCTAAAGTTCTCTAACCTTTTTTCCATACATAAAATAAAGCTCAAAAAACCCTCAATCGCAAAACTTAATTTCGCAATTTTTACTAATTTCGAGCAATTTGCAAAAATTAATTTTGCAAAATATCAATTTTTGGAGGCCCCAATCACAAAATTCCGCAAAGAATTGTGTCCCTAATTCTGCAAAAAGTTTTGTATTTAAGGTGGTTATTGTCTAGGATCAGCTTCGATGTAGTGACTGGTACCTTAGGGAATGAGTAACTTGTCGCATAGAACTAGATGTTTATTACTATAATGTGATTACTTTGAAATGCTAGGTCATCGAAGCTTGTGATCAAAAAATTTAAAAATCATTATTTGTTCATAATTTATTGACTGCTGGAAGTACGCAGATCAGGAAAATACCAAATATTATTTAAAAACATTCTCTTTAGCCAACGCCTGATAAAAACATTAACAAAAAAATCTAATATAAAACTCAAAAATTTTCTAATAATGGCTCAGTATCTTATCTATCTTAGTATGGAATAGAAATTTTTTCTGAGATTTATTTATTAGTTCCAGATTTTGTGGAATTTAAAATTGAATTAATACTAAAGTAGGAAAGTTTTGTAAAAATTTAGATATCAACTTTCCATGATCTTTTGAATAAGCCATATATTAAATCTCAAAAATGAGTTTAAGTTTTTCTTCCCAATAGTAGGACTGAGGCCATGTACATGATTAAATGTTTAGTCACAGTGTAGTGGGTAGCGTTTTGCGCTAAAAAACATGATCCTTTTTCACAGTGAAGTCGCTATGTTTAAAATGTGATTTTTTAGATATGAATTGTTTGAAAACCATTTTAGAATCTTAATAGCTATTATATTTATCTATAGATTCTACTTAATTAAATGATTTTGGTATTTTTAAGGTTGACCGCTTATTCACTGTATGCTGCTGTTTCTGTTGGATTGCAAGTATAATTTTTATTATTAAATATAACTTATATGAATGGATTTACAGTATATCACCTTAAATTTTTGCTTAACGACATACACAAAGTTGGGAGAGGTTCTGAAAAAAATCCTCGAAAAAATGAATTAAATATTCTTGTTTCAGTTTGAGAAATATCTTGTGTAAGGTGGTGTCAAAAGCCAAATTTGTTATCTAAAATGAATTTAACTCCTTTTAGACAAATGACATTATTGAATATCTCACAAGATTAAGTAAGACGAGTATTCCAGATGGTATTGTTCAATTTATAAATGTAAGTAAAATTTTTAAAAAATATTTAATATTTATTTATCTTAATTTGTGAGGAAAGTCACATATTAAGATACATTTTTTTGGAATAATTTGCTCCTAATATGGTGTTGCATGGATGGATTTCTGAGGACAAACACATGGTGTTCTTTCCTATTTTAGTTTTTGCAACAGCAACAAAATGAATATGAAGAAAAAAATTACATGAATTATGATATTCTAGTCTTAACACCAGGGTAAAGGATAATTATGATTCTTTCTTATGGTTTTTTTTTTATTTTTAGTTTTTTTTTTTTTTATTTTAGTTATGTACGGTCAGTTATGGAAAAGTTAAGCTTGTTTTAAAACATAACCGTTACTATGTTGAAAGTAATTTCCCGGTAAGCAGTATTTTTTTTAGTAATGATGTACTGTGGCTTAGACATTTTAAATAATATTTTTATTCTGAAGATTTCACAATTTTCAAGTATCTCTTTTTATGGGAACCTGCTGAACCCTAATTTAAATGAAAATATATGTCTTTTTTTTTATCAAAAATCGCTTTTAATTCTTTCATTCCAAATTTTTAATGAAGTTAAACAGCTGCTTTTTCTGGCAAAAAAATTTTATTGCTGGGGTGAATTTTTTTTTCACATTCTGGAAAGTCATGTACCAGACTGTTTCTAGATTCTAAGGATCTTGTGTAAACTTGTTCAAAATCACACTTTTCAACGAATGTTATGTCTAATTTTTTTAAAGTTGTATTCACACATCAGCCAAATCTTGTTATTAAAAGTGATGTTGACCTTAGCCATGATATGCTTAAAGCGTATAGCTTTACTGAAATTACTTTTTTAAATATATGTTTAATCCCTTATAAAGTGGAGGTTAAGCATCTTAAATATATCCAAATTGCTTATTTGCATTTACATAGAGCCTTACAAAAGTCGTTATTAGTGGTCATTTAGAAATGTTTAAAGAACATTTTATAGATGCTAATATTGTTAATTACACATTTTACAAAATTGGACAAAGTACCAGGAGTGAAAAGCAATTTCTGAGAGATTAAAGTTTCAGGACTCATCCTTAAATATTTTTTTTCTTTAACATTTTTTTCTGTATTTTGCCTTGTGAGTTTGTTTTGAATACTTCAAAATAACATTAAGATAATTTTAAGCTAAATATTCCCATTCCTTCATAAATGTGATTGCATGCTCTTCTAGCATGTGCAGTTTGTTTTAGTGATTTTTTCAGGCCAAATTTTCTAGTAGAAGAGCTTTAAGTCTTACATCTATTTCTAAAAAGAGTGTTTTTTATTTAGGAGGAAATAATGTTTAGAATTTCTTTCAGAATACTAAAACATTAACAAGTAATTGATAGTATCTTGCATGTCATAAAGTTTTCTTACTTTTCATATTTTGATTATATTAGAGTCATTTGCTACTCGTAGATGCTTTATTCAATGGCGTATTCATATATTACGCAATGGCATGTATGTTATGATATAGTATAGGAAGTACTCTTTTTTACGCTTAAACAGGAAAACTAAAGCAACAGAGCTTGATTTACCTCCTATATTTTCTCACCCTAAACTCTAGCCAAAGTTTTTCTAAAGGAAGTGTGAATAGTAGATATAAAGTTATAGTATCAGTGTTGTTATCCCAGTCATAATTTTGTTTAGAAATAAAAGTTTTATTTTTAACTGATGCTCTTACAACATGACTCTATTATGTTTTAATTGAGTTTTAGTGCTATATATTTCAATTTTACATGATTTAGGTATATATTATCAAATACCAAATCAGACGTCTTTTGACTCTAAATGTTATAAATTTGATTTTTTGGCCTAGCTCATTTTTACAATACCCACTAAAGGTTTTAACGATTTTGGTTAGTTTCTTCTTAGAACGTTTTTGAAGAATAACAGGTAGCTATTTATCTCTTGAATGTTTTTCAGATGTCTTAAAATATTTTGAAATGAATTATCTGGGTTGAATCTCAAAAAGAAAGAATTGATCACTCTTGTTCTTCGCTAATATAATTTCCTTCTTGTAATTAACATCAACAGTTTCAATAACTTTGATTTCTTTAAAAAACCAATTAATAATCTTAGAAATTCAAAACTTAATTGAAAAATCAAAAAAATTTAAGAAGCTTTTGTTGCTGAAATTAATTATGTTCTTTTTGTTGTTGGATATAGCAACAATTTTTTTCCATAGATACTTTTATAAAATGAAACAAATGAAAGTTTTACTTTGTTATTGGAATTTGTTATTTTTATTGCTGTTTATCACTTTTATATATAGAATATTAAGCTAATTTAATGTGTTTATTGATAAATAAAATAAAATAATATAAAAGTTTTCATTGAATTTCACTTGTTTTTATAAAAAAATCTTCTTTTTTTTTTTCAAATATCGTCTATAGAAAATTTCTTTGTTTATCAATTTGCTATGAGTGATGCCGCTTTTAAATTTTTACCAGAAATTATGATATCACAAGGGCCCCACTTGATTTATGAGCTCTGAACTTAATAAAAAAAGGTTTATATTGTTTTTTTTTTTAAGGATGCTTTGCAACAATTACTAAAGGATCCTGAGATACAATCATGCAGGTACATTTTTTTTTTTATTTCATGATGAATTCTAGCAATAGAGTATTGATCAAATTTTATAATCTGATCAAATTATTTTTGAACATTAGAATAAATGCCCTGGTAAAGTCTTTTGCTCTAAGGTTTTGGTTCCATGTAGGAATTTTAGAGTTTGGATATTTTCTTCATGAGTATTTGGTTTAGATGGGTATTTGGGTAAAAGTTGGATTCTTTTAGATATAACATTATGTATTTCATGGGTAAATTTGATATTATTTGAGACAATTTAACTAAGATTTGGTTTCATAGTGATTTTCACACTTGTTTTATGGTTTATATATTAGACTATAATTTTTATCTGAAAATGGTTATTTTTTCTAAAATAAGTTATTTTTCTTCAGTGATGTTTGATTAAAAGTTCAATCTGTGATAATTTATAATCAATTATTACTATTATTATTAAAGGAACTAGCTGTATACCCGTCAAGATTTTGCTAATTGATTCATATAGCATTCAAAAAGAAATCTTAAAAAGTAAAAAGAAATTTTGAGGATTCCATTATTCGGTTATTTTAACACGGGGACAACACCAAAACAGATAGTTTTTCTAACTGGTTTATTATAGAAAGGCTCACAGCTTTGGTTCTGGTGTACTTGACAATGTATGGTAAAATTTGCTATCTTCAGAAAATTAAAAGAAAAAGTAATAAGAAATTTGGAGGACCAGGGCATCAACCCCATTACCTCTCGCATGCTAAGCCAGTGCTCTACTTTTGAGCTAGACCTTCTTGATAACATATGTTAAAAAAAAAATTATTTTATGATATCGCTCTATTTCCCTATTGTTTAAGAACGACCAATCAAAAATGATATTGTTAAAACCAATCAATGAAAATCTTTAAAATATATATATTTTTCCGTCATGCTTGATTTAAAAATGTGTAAAATACCGTAAGAAATCGTTACACTTTTTATTTAAGGGTATTATAGAGATAGGGAGCCTCTCAGCTGCTGTATTTTATTTCCAAACTTTTGCAACAGCTTAATATTTCATTCAATTTCAGCCCATAATAGTTACTGGGTTTACAAGGACATGAAAAGAAAAAAGTTAGCACACTCCTTTAAAATAAGCTACAAAAGTACGTAGAAACCATAAAACTATAAATGCCAAAATAACCATTTATAAAAACAAATTTATGATTATCATCTTCATTTTCCTGCTTGAATAAGCCCTGAGAATGTCTTAAGAATATATTCGGTTTTCATAAGTACGGTTTTTTGCATCTCAGCTATGGAAAATGTTATTGTTTTCTCTTTATCAAAAAAATTTTTAACCAGTTTACACAGCACCTTGCCACCACCTCCACAACTACCAATTATCAATGGCATTATAATCTCACATGCAGCTCACTGGTAACTGTTTTGCTTCTCATTGATCATTTCTGCTATGTTCTATTCCATTGGGCAAGATATGTCAACTATCCATATTTTCTTATTTCCCTCATCTTCAAGTACTAACTAAATCTGATCTTCTCTCTTCCTCTGTTTTCTGCAACTTATGTTATTAAAAGTCCATCAGCATCTTTGCCCTAGTTCCTTCAGTCTCTTTTTTCCATTCTATTAAGTACTATACTGCGTCTGTTGGTATCAAACCTTTCTTTTTTTTGCCTATTCTACTGTTAACACATTAAAGCATTGTTGTTTCTATGCACATATTCTACCTCTGCTAATGTCATAGACCCCCAAATGACTAATACATACCACACAACCCGTCACCATTTCCAATTCCTCTAATTACCTTCCAAGATTTTATTTCAACCATCTGTTTCTGTATGTAAAATATTGCCGCAGTCTTAAGGGTCTAAATTTCTTAGCCATCTAATACTTCTTTCATTATCCTTAATATAGATTTATGGATTTTCTTTCATTGTTCATTGTTCCAATCCATCCAAAACACTACTTTTTACCATCTCCATATTGATTTCTTTCATCCCTTTTTTTATCTTTATTGATGCGTTCTTTTTAAATTATCCATTTCTACCCAACTTTCATCCATATACTTCGTTTTTTCGCTAGGTAACAAGCAATTTTTAATTTTGTTTCTCTATACGCAGCGCAAAAACTTTTATTGATTTTCCTTCGTGATTTTGGTATAAAAAAAATCCCGCTGTTTCCATGTCTCCCCAAAGCATTTTTTTCCCACACAGCACTTTTTTTTACAAACCTATCTAACCTTACTAATATTACCAAAGTTATACAGCTTCATTGGGTAGGGTACAAGAGGTACTACTCTACAACTAACAGCTTTTGCAAGATTGCTATCGTACACCCAAACTCATTTTCTTTCAAATTTCACAATAATTTTTAGAGTCCTAGCCAAAAATTTATACATCTCATATTTGCTTGGATCTAATAATTACATTCTTTCATCTAGCACATCTAAATCAGAAATTTTTACCATCTTTTAAACTGAATTTCTGCACACTATTTAACATAGTACTTAGCTCACATATTAACACTTGCCTGCTGAATTAAACGTTTTACTGCAGGTATCCTCTTATTTTTTTATCGCACTTTCAAATCATCTAAAAATAGCTCTTACAACTTTTTTATTTTTCCTTCAAGGTCCATTTGGTAACCCTCGTTTTTGTCTATCGGCATCAACAAAGAGTTCCTGTGATATAATATTTCCTTGCAAGAACCCACAGCTAATTTCAATCCACCTGCTCTTAACCTTCACTTTTCCTACATTAACCTCTTGTTGGGTTTGACAGTTATCCATTTATAATCTTTATACCTCAAGAATCTTAACCCAATGGATCATTGTTAAAATCCAATCATGCTTTGCCATGTCATATGCTTTTTTGTGTCGTTGTAAGCGACATTTAAGTAGCGGTGGGGTTCTTTGAAATTTTCCATTATCCATAAGTCTATTAACAGCTGGTCCAAAGCTCTTAATATAACCTCTCCCTCTCCCATCTGACTTTCAAATTTTGTTTCTAATAGTATGTCCCTTCAGATATTGTGCTAACACTTTAGTGAAGATTTTCTAAAATGTCACCTAGCAAGTTATTGGTCTATAATTCTTTACTGTGCACAAATCCTCATATTTCATGGGTAGTAATACCCTCCCATGCATCATAAACATTGATATTGACTTGAGGTCAGAAGTTCATTTTTTCATTACATCTTTTAGATATTTCTAGCAGGTCTTTTCCACCAAATATTTTTTATTCCATCCAATCCTGAGGTAGGTTAGTTTTTCCTTTTCTTTATTGTATTTTTTATCACCATAATATTGAGGGTAAGTGCATCTGTCATGTCATTGCTTTTGTTCTTTTGCTCAATAAACACCATCCATGGTTTCATTGACATCATTTCGGAAGCCACCCATATCCCTCAGTGAACTCATCTATATTTGGAGGGTTGTCAATGGTTTACTTTTTTTCTTCCACATCTAACAAATTTTCCTTCACTTGCTATGAGCCAGACATTGTTCTGACCCTGTTTCCCTCTTTTGCGTCAGTATCTTCCACTCTTTTGTCGTATCTTAACTCATCCAGCCATTTCTTCTTTAATAGTAAGCTTAATTAAATCTGATGTTTCTTTTAATTCATTGTTTATTATTATTATTTTTTTTTTTTTGTCGTTGCTTCTCATTATTGCACTTTACTATTATCTGCCTTAGTTTTTTTGATTTCCTCTTTTCTCTTCCTTTGTCTGCTATTTTTACCTGACATTTTCCTATGATGGTACTCAATGCCAATTTTTAATTGCTCTATACGTCTATACAAATCATCATACAAATGCATCAAATCATCATTTCACACGAAAAAATACTATCTTCATTCATATTCATTCCATCAATATGTTTTTTGTTACTAGTAATGTCCTCTTTTGCCTAAATTTCTTTTTTGCTGCCTTTTTCATCCTCCAAATCTATTTAGTCTGTTTTTCAGTATTGCATTTTGACTATACTGAGCATAAAAACTATTACAAAACAGTTATTTTCTTAAAAAATCAAGGAACATCTTTGTTCCACGCGCCTATTTGTTTCTAAATTATGACGTCTTATCTTTGTAATTAACTTGATGTTTCCATTGCCATAGTAATTCTCAACCAACGACCAGGTTTTTTGACTTAATGTTTAGTTTTTATGGTAATTCGCAACCAACTTAACTAACTACAAATAATTGAATTATGCAAGAAGAAAGAAAATAAATAAGTGAATTTTACATAATAATTTGTACTTTAATAGGCGAAAGAATACATGAAAGAAGGAAATACGCGAAAGTTTTTAATAATGATTTAGATTATTTGTGAAGTAAAACACAGCTTTATATTTTTAACGCTTTCATTATAGAACAACGACTTAATCAAAAAGGGTAGATGGCAAGCTAGATATATTTTTAAAAATATTAAGTAATATTACCTATAATAAGATTATCCTTGTATAATATTGTACTATACCATGGGAATTAAGCCCGTCATTCCTTGTTTGTAAAGTTAAAAAATTCAAACATTGATCATTGTTTAAATGACCGGAATCCACAAATTGGTTCGAAATTCGCAAAAAACAAAGAAGTAGATCAACAAGATAAACAATATAACCGTGAGCAGCCATAAACAGTCATTTTAAACATAGACAGAGTAATTTAGTTTAAAGGGTTTAACCAATTAAGAGAAACATAATTAAAACAAAACATAACAAACAGAATGATGAGTTAATGCTGTTATTTTGATTCTTATTTTTTCATCGAGTAGAATAGAATTTAGCCTAGCGGTGATGGATTTAAAGTAGCAGAGATAAATAACGATGTAGCTGGCCCCATGCTACAAGACCATAGCTAGAACTCTGTGTACTTTTATTTTCTATTTTTGTTGGGCTAAGTACTCAGTTTAACTAAAAACGTTCTAGGTTCTTAGTGAGATTGGCACTAAAGTATTTTAATATAAATCTAAAGATATCTAATTGGTGGTGTAGTATATGTAAATTTTAGGTTGCATGTTAAGCTGAAAAAAATGTGCACCAATCACTTCAAAGGAAACAAGCTTTTTTATTTAAAAAGAAAAAGCATTAATTAATGCATAGCAAAGGCAATATCCTGTAATCCTTGGTTACTCTATTAATATTCATAAATTGCAATGAGATACTTTTCCATTTAACATAATTAGGTTAAAATAACTCTTATCTAAATGCAATATATCAGAGCCAGTTTTAGACTTGATTAAGTGGTGGTAAATCAAGAGAATATAATTATGATATAATTATAAGCTTTAAATACTTTAAATACTTTAGATTAAAAAAAAAAAAAAAAAAAAACGTGCTAGAAGGAATAACCTGAGATAGGTTTTTTTCATAAATGATGTTAAATCTCAGAGCAAGTATGTCAAACACTTTAAAATATATCATATGGTGTTTTACGTTTTACGAAAAAGAACATTTGAAATTCCTATCATCATGGTAAAGTTCAGATTCTTGAGGAATTTCCCATATTAACTAGTGTAAGGAAACCATATTTTATACTAAAGTTAGTTCTTCTTCATGGTAGCCAGAAGACTTTCAAATTCTCACAATTGATTTATTTGCCAAGTTTCAACTGTGTCAAGTACACTACCATATTCTTCTGTATTTAACGCACATAATTTTGCTGATATTAATCCATTGATCTTTGAATTTAGTTTACTGAATATTAAAACTTACCAAGGTCCAATTCTGGATATGGTATTCGGTTTTGAAAACTATTTTAATGTAAAAAATAAAACTTGATAAGTCATGATAATGCATAATATCTTAGTAATTTTATTTGTTTAGTCTTAAAAGTTATTTCTTGGCAGTTTGTTTAATTCCTTGCTTTTTCTGTTTGTTCAAGTTCTGAACATGTTGTTTACATTATGTTTATATTGTATCTTTCTTCCAGGTATCCATTAATCACTAGCCCTTGTTTCACAAGTGTTTTCAAATCATTTTGTACTCAATTATTTAATTTTCAATTTTCTTTGAAGTTATTTGTATGGTGTATGGTGTATGGTGTTATGTTCAATTTTTCTTATTAATATATGCTGTATTGGATAACTACTAAGATATATTTCATTGGATGAGCTGATATTTATCTAAATTATAAAATTTTATATTTTTAGAGTTGTTTCAAAAGATGATGGTGAAGATGGTTTAATTAAATCAAAGCTTAAAAATTCTTCTACATTAAAGGTGTCTTTTTCACTACCACCACCACGATATGATACAACCACATAAAACTAATACCAACATCACATCAAACTACCACAATCGTATTTCTCTCAGATGCTTAGCACTCTTATAATTTCCTGAGTTCATTTTTGTTTGTCATTATGCTATTTTCTTTGTTAGTAAATATACCAAAATCATGACCGTGCGGTGTAGAGTGAATCATGGAATTTAAGAAATTTTTTAATACTATAGGTCATAAACTTGAAGTTTTAATTTAAAAGATGAAAAGTCCTTTCTGATGGCCACTATTTTCATGTGCTATTCTCTCCAGAGGAAATATTTTTTGTAGTTGTTAAATAATTAAAAAAAAAAACAAAATATATCATAAAATTTTAGGTGTATGCAGGGCATATGACCATACACCTGTTCTACGTTACTGGCATACGATGTTTGTCATACGCCATTTTAAAATAAGGCATACAGAGTCTCGTACGCTAGGTATAATTTTCTCAACAAGGCCTATAATATATTTATATATTTATTCAAATACTGTATGTATTGTAGTTATTACCTTGAAATGCCTCCAATATTTAATTAAACACCTGAAATTCCATAGGTAATCTGATGAGTACTATTTTTTTCATTCTGAATATAAAAGTTCTAGCTATAGCTATAATTCCAGTGTAATGCTGTTATACACTAATATCTTTTTGTGGCATGTGTATAGATATGTGCTGGTGACTTATAATACCACTGGCACCCATGCTTTATTATAATTATTGAAAACTTTAGTTGTCTGTGAATATCGAGACTTTTAAACATATGTTCAGCAATTTATGCTTTGGGTATTGTTGTTTGCATAATTCTTCTATTAATTTCAAAAACCATAGATTTATTAAATGTATGTTTACCTTTGTTTACCTTTGTTCCTTAGTTTAATCTGCCTCAGCAGAAAGAAGAAAGTACTTCAGATGAAAAGAAAGATGAGGTGAATAGAATTGTTGTTTAATTAGTAAAACTTTTTGGTATTATTAAAGTCTTCCCACTTCAAATTTTGTTCTGGTAATTTTAGCAGCGAATTTTGATGACTTCTTCAAATTCAGTAGTATTTTGATTTAATATTTTAATGTCGTTGGCTAAAATGATTAAATGCATATGAGGAATTCATTTTAAAGTCATGTCTTATTTTGGAGAATCTTTGTATCATATATAAAACATTTATACACTTGTGAGATCAGTTTTAACGCATACAATATTTCTTTCCTATAAAACACTTGAACGCATCACTCGTGAGATCTGTTTTAAATCATACAATCTTTTTTTCTTATAATAAAACACTTCACTCGTGAGATAAGTTTTAATGCATGCAAACTTTTTTCCTATAAAACACTTGAACGCTTCAATCATGAGATCAGTTTTAACGTATATAATCTTTTTCCTATAAAACACTTTACTCATAAGATTAGTTTTAACGCATATAATATTTCTTATAAAACACTTAACACTTCACTCGTGAGATCAGGTTTAAATCATACAATCTTTTTTCCTATAAAGATTCTCAGAAACAAATTTGAACAACCCATAACGCAAAAAAAGAATAAAAAACATAATTTTTGATTTCCTGCTTAATTTCTAAATTTTTTATTAATTATTCTTTACAAGGGAAAGTTTGTAATTCCTTCTTTCATCTATTTGCACTCGCTTTAAGACTTTGTTGGTAAATGAAGTCTATTACAGTGATTGTTTGAATTACCTACATTGCTTTTTTCATCAAATTAATAGTTTCTCGTGGTATTTCCTTTGGCCTGGTATTCTTCCCCTTAAAATCAAGTTATATCTACTGATATTTTATTGTAGAGAAATAAAATTATGTTTTCAGATATTTCATTGTTGGGAGATTAAGTTATACCTACTGATATTTCTTTGTAGGGAGATGAAGTTATACCTACTGATATATGTGATTACCTAGATAAAGTGATCATGGATGGTGATGATGATGAGGTGGAAGAAAGTATAAACACTGTTTCTTTTGAGGTAGCTCAAGATCTCATCGAAACACTTCAGAGAAGGTACTCATAGTTTTAGTCATGAAGTATTATAACTTAATTTTATATTAAGCACCTTTCTAAAACTAGATATATTTTGTTTTTGGTAATCTTTGGCAATTATATCCACATTAAAGCACTCTGTACTTCTCAACTTAATAAACTACACCTAGTTAACAAATAAATCATAATCATTGCTGTGCATGTCCAATTTGATTTTTTTTTGGCTTTCTCAAAGGTTCAGAGCCAGAAATACAAGTTGATAAACTTAACATATTTTGAAAATTTCTGGTCTGTGTAGAAAATTAAATAAAATTACTTTACTAGTTATATTGTTCTAGAAAAATAATATTTTATAGACTTAATGTTCTAATTTAAAATGATGATCAGAAGACACCGTTCTAAAACCAGAATATAACATAACATGTTTAATATTAATGAATAAAAGAATTGTCAAAGACAGGTAAAGTGTATTCGCTATCCGAATATAAAGTGAGTACTAATATAATATTCTCATTGGATTCCCAGTGAAGTTGCCAAAGTGCTATTAATTCACCTGTCTCTGTCTTACGTGCACCCATAAATAACATAAGTAACGATTCATTAATTTCATTAAAATTTTATTTTTGTAAAGTATTTTGTTCATAAGGGTAAAGAAATAGTAGTTTTTAATCTTCGAAAAAAAAATTTTTTGTACATAATTTTTTAAATTCTCAAAATCTTTAAATAAATTTCGCATAAGAATAGAAAACATAATATCACTTGTCAAAAACTCTTAAGAAATTATGTTTTGTTTCTGTTGAAGTTTTGTATGGTTTTGAAAAGAGCTTTACTGGTTATGAGGTCTTATCCAAAAAGGGGTAAAAAAAATTTCCAATAAGAGAATTTTTGCATTATTCTTGAGAAATTAACTTTATGATCTGCTGAATTACTCGAAAGCTTATATATGTGTGTGTGTATGTGTATTTAAAATATTGTAAAGGTTTATTTATTTAACATGTTTTAATTTTGTTTATGAAATGACGTTTATTTTTTATTATCAAAGTAATGTCACGGAATGCATGTTCAACCGTCTTTCGAAACTAAGATTTGCCAATCGTGAGGTAAAAATGGAAGCAATATATTTTTATGTCATGCTTACTGTTAGATCTTTTTATTAGATGCATTGCATTGGATTATCCGCTGCTAGCTGAATATGATTTTACAAATGACTCTGTTAACAAAGACATTAAGTAAGTTTTATTAAAACCTATCAAAAAATGTCAAATATGAATCTACAACACTTGAGTAAAACAATTTGCACACTAATTGTGTATTCTTGATAATTTAGAAAAAGACCCTGCTTACTTACAATTTTATTTTTATTCTGAGTGAAGGCATTAGAAAAAAGGCAATTAAGGGATGCTGTTAATTTTGAGGTATATACAAATATTTGGCATAGAATTTGTAATGCAAGGCATCTTATACAGCTTCACCACAGTTTATCAAGAAGGAGCAATACTTCACCAAAGTTTTGTTCTAGATGCTTGATATATTATTGCTTGGATAAATTTGAAAACTTTTAAGACATTAAACCTCTTCCAATTGAATGGAATATTTATAAATAAATACGACTAATTTTTAGAATTAATCATTTCTGTTATATTTAGTATGGATTTAAAACCATCAACGTTATTACGACCATATCAGGTAAATTTCACCTTTATTGCTTATATTCCTGGTCATGAATTTATCATCATGGAAATTTTTCGTTTTATTTTTTTTTTTTGATTTTATCTGTAAGAATTTAACTGTTTGGAATTTTTTTAGTATCCATACTTATACTGGTGCCATCGCTACAGTCAAGCCAATTTATCAAAATTGAGTATTTTCTATTTTCAGGAAAAAAGTTTGCAAAAAATGTTTGGTAATGGTAGAGCACGCTCAGGTGTTATTGTATTACCATGTGGTATGTACTTTGAAAAAAGTGTTGCATATTAATTTTGGTTCTACAATCTTGGACATATTATTTGAGACTTTTATCAAATTTTAGCACAAATTCACATTTGACGCATGGTTTAAAAGTTTCTAGACCTAAATCGCAAAAATTATGGCAGTCCCAAATTAGTATGGACTTGTCACTTTCATCCCTTAGATCTAGCAGAGAAAAAAATATAAGTCTATTAACCAAAAGGTAAACCTAAAGTTGAGTGTACCAAGGGTGGTGTATCCATACTTTTTACTGCTTGTGGTATTTTTTTCATTTATTAAGGTGTCCTAATTGCATATAAGTCATAATATTATGTCCATGATTGTAGATATCGTTCATATATTATTGTTACAAACTTGATATTATATTTTTTGGTGAGAGTTTTAGACACAATATGAAATATTTATTTACAGGTTTTTGTATTTTATCCTAGAATGGCAAAGTGGGTCCTGTTATCCTTGCAAATTACTCTAAGGAACTTGCTACTATTTATTGCTTGCTTTATGAAGTTGAAAAACAGAGTGGAAGAAGATGCAAAATTTTATTGTCTGACATCAGGCTGGCTGACATTAAATAGCAAATTGGAATTTGTGAGATTATAATGTAGTTGTTGGTGTCATAAAAAATTGGATATGTTTATATTTTATAGTTGTTTATTATTTATATTTTATATTATTTATCATATTTATTTAGGTGCTGGTAAAACTTTGGTTGGTGTAACAGCAGCCTGTACAGTAAGGAAGAAATGCCTAGTGTTATGTACATCAGGTATTTGATATACTACCATTTATCCACCTATATTTAAAAAAATTCCAGTACCAATCATTGTGATTCTACTTAGGTTCATAAATGTGTTTTTTGTTGAGTTCGTTTTGAACCTATATCACTGAGAAAATTTAGTCATCAGTTACACCCCTGAGCTACTTTAAAAATTGCACTTCCCATATGAACTTAGTAAGTATTTATTTAACCAATATTTTGAGTTATGTATGAGAAAAAAATTAAAATAATAATCAATGGCTTCAAATTTTGATAAGCAAAATGAAAAAAATTTCTGGATATTATATAATATTACATATTTTAACATATGTTTTCTGGGAAACCCAATGCTGGTTAAGCATTGGGTATTCCAGAAAATAGTGTTTGAAAAGCTCAAGTAAAGTCTTAATACAATTTTATGGTAGGCTCATAAGAGTCACATGGACAATCCAAGCTGAAAATTTAAAATAGACACTAAATATCCTTTTAAAATTCATTCTCACTATTTGGGAATATTTACTCAAAAATGCTCACAATTGAGAGATTGGAAATTACTACTCCAACCTTTAGAATTCACTATTATTTTTTGGAATTAAGTTTAGATTGTATCTGCTAACATAATGCTATTGTTTAATCAGAAAAAGAAATAATTTTATTTAACGACGCTGTGTGTGATTGTTCAAGTGAAATATTTTGACCCGATATGATTGTGTACCTCAAATGTGTACTCTCATTCTCTTTTCAGAAGAATTAGCATTTAGACATTAATTATGATATTAACTTTTTAATGCCATATTTATTGTAAACTTAATTTCTAGATGTATTGCTGTGTGAATTAAATTTCTAGGTGTTTCAGTTGAACAGTGGAAATCACAGTTCAAGTTGTGGGCGAACATCGATGATAAATATATTTGCAGATTTACATCAGACACTAAAGACAAACCAACAGGTTATAATATATAATATTG
>JAUZNK010045470.1:0-16581 GCA_035046665.1 Euphysa ruthae | reverse complement strand
GAAGTTCTCCATTTTTTGTCTAAAGTAAAAATAATTATTTTATTTGGGTAGTTTTCATAATATTGAGAAATAATTATTTTAATAACTAAGAATTTATTAAAATACAAACTAACGCTTCTCATTGATCATTATAATTTGAAAAGTGTAACTTGCTAGCTCTATAAATGGCTGACAAGACAATAAGAAGAATAGTATACAGACTTCAACATACACCGTGCTACATTCAACCAACTGTAGCAACACATTTCATTAAAGAGATGGAGATATGATTTAAGCAAAGGGAGAGGTTCACATACAAAACCTCTATAAATTGTGCTCCCTGCCATCCACTTTTTAAAATACTCCGTAAATGTAAATTTAAAACAAGGTTAAAAAATTCCCAAAAACAAATATAAAAGTAAAAATAATAACAAAGAAGCTATTTTTATTTAAAATTTTGCTTACTTTAGGCTTACAAGCCCTGTCGCTGTAATAATATTTGTAAAATTTGAAATAAGCAAGAAATAATAATTATGTTTCTAACAATATATTAAATATTTAATAAGAATTAGAATTTAAGTCAAGATAAAAAACTATAAATGAAATAGGGGTAGAACTGGATTTCTTTAGTAATTTGACCTCACTTTCCAATTAAAATTTCAAAAAAAAGACTTGACTAAATAACCAGAAATGATATTTTCTTACACCATAAAAATTTTGGCAGAATTTGAACAAAACTATTTGAGAAAAACCCAAAAACTGAACTGTTGAACCATTTTTGGGCATCTTGTGTCCAAATAAAAGCCTTAAATACAGTGAATAAAATTAGGTTTAGTTCATTTTTAACCAGAGTTGTTAAATTTTTTCAATTCAAATTAAATCTTAGCTATTAATAAATTTTGCCAAATTTAAGCATAATACAATCCTTCGAAATTACCTTTTTCCTCTAATAAAGCACATGGCCACTAATTTAATTGGCCTAGGAGACTAGATAATTGTATTTTTTTTCTTGTCCCGAAAACTCTTTAATTTTGGTTTAAAATTAAATAATACTTTTTTTATTCTGTTTTACTAAAAAATAGAATCTGTTTTGAAAATTTTGTTAGTTAAAATAGTTCCAAAACCTCCACTTCCACCAAATACTTGATTGTAAAATAAAAATTTTCTAGTTGGAAAATCTTAGATATGAACATATAAAACTCTAGAAAAAAAAACCCCAGTAAAAATGACAGTGGATTCTGAGAAAGCTTATATTAAATCTGAAATTTTATCTTCCATTGTCTCTAGGAAAATATTTGCTACATAAAAAAAGCACAAACCATTTAAAGATAAAGCCAAACATTATTAACTAAGTTGCAGTATTAAAATCAACTTGGTTGTTAACAATAAATTTTCCTAAGGTTCTATACCAATAAAAATTTTATAAATCAAGTACATATTTACACATTAATTAGATTTGTTTAAGAAGTTCTCAGCACTCAAAAACTCCCATATTTTTAATGCAAACACTTAACCGCATAACAAACCAAAATAACAGTTCACTAATCTTCATCCTTGCTAAAATACATATTGAGAATACTCATTCTTACTTGAAGCAGATCTTCGATTGAATACATATCTAGATCATCAGCAATATGAGTGGGGAGCTTTGAAATCTCTTTATTTTCACTAAATACAGCAAAAAACTAAATATTACTTATTATCAATTCAAAACAGATTGGAAAAGCGTTCTTTTTTTTTCTTGTATTTTTATGCAAAATATTATATCAGTGTTCAAAATATTGAAGGCTTGTTGGACTAATTTTGAGCGCAGCAATACTGTTGGAATTATTAAACATTACAGAGGATATTTTGCACCTCTATTTTTTTTCCCATAAAAATGTGATTAATATCAAATTCATTGAAATAGTTTTATCCTTTTACCAGCTTTTTCAGATTTCAAATATCTTGTCCACGCTCAACTCATTAACTTTTTAAAATAACTTTCTAAATTTTTATGTTGTTACCCAATTTAATATCCTAAAAATTTAAAAATTGGCAAAATGCATGTGACCATAACCAAAATACTGATGCACTGTTGACAAACTTATCAAAGCATAAGATATCCTGTCGCATATTCTACTTATTGTAGAATTAGAATTAGAACACAATAGGCTAAAATTCCTTTCTTTTGAATAAGAAACAACTTTTCGCTTGAAGCTGAAAAAATGTGCTCAAATAACCGCCGCAAGAATGCTTTCAATAGGTTAGTTGATTAGGGAAAAACATACTGACAGCAAAAACAAAACAATAATACAAGCAATTTTTTACCGAGAATTTTGTGTAATATGATTGAACCTCTTCTTTAAGGATTGATAGAAAGAAGTCTGTATAAAATGCGACATATCAAGATATTTATAAATAATATATATTCAATAATATATATTTAATAATATAAATTTATAATATAATTATAAATTTGATCTACAGGGCTAACCGAATTATTAAATCCTTCATGGAAAGAAATATCAGTGAAAATAAAATTCTGCTAAAAATCTTTTTACTTAATATCTAAAAATGCTATTGTAACGAAGTACCTGGTATGAATGCTGTATAAATAATTAGATTTTGGAGATTTTAACGATAGAAAACTATACCGCTATTTAATGTCCTTCTACAACTAAATTAAATCAAGGCTTAAGTCATTTAACTGAAGCATTGCCAAAACTTACAATTAATTAAACACGCAAATGAAAACCCTCAAAAACCTAAAACACACTTTGTTTTACGTTCTCCTACTTATTTATCAAGCAGATCCTTATCGAAAATAAACTCCCTAGTAATGGCTTATCCATCATCCGGCTTGGTGACAAATTTCCCAGATATATTTCTATATGGAAATAATTTATTTGATACACCTACACGTAAAGTTATATTATTTTGCACCATTAACTTTATTTTGTAATCCCGTCATGAGGAACATGATAAACATGATGCTATAGACATCAACCTACATGTCTATAGCGCGTAAATGTCTGGTTCCTTTAAGCTTAAATTTTTAACTTAAATTTTCTTTGTTGCCTAACAAGGGATATATCTATTCTAATTGTATATTTTTTGTTCATTTTTAGCTATTAATATTTTATGGTGAGGTAAAAAACAGTCATTACCAAATTTTTAATCATTGACCCACCACAATATAGTTCAGAATAGGAGAAATGTTTAACAAGACGTTGAATGACTGAGTTTTTTCATTTTTGTACTGCTAGATATATCAAATTCCACCTGTAATCAATTAGGTATTTACTGATTTAAAGACTTCATGCACATAATGTAGCTGTAAAAAAAACTATACCTGTCACATAGTCTACAAGTCAATAAAAACTTTTTTACGTAATATAACTGCCTCCTCCAATTCTAAAAAAAAAAAAAGACAAAATAACGTGAGACTGAAAGCATAAGCTTTGCATAGACTTATAGCATTTTCAAAGCGTGATAAAAAAAAATCCAAAATTCAAAAAATCGTTCAGTAAGAAACAGTTATTTTTATATGAGCTAAGATTGTAAAAATAAAGACCGTTTGTTTTCAGGAATAATATTTTAGAAGAGTTTCTTTCGTACGATCACATTTGTTTTCAAAAACGATATTCCTGGAACAAGTATTTTAGAAGAATTAAGCCTCTTTCGTACGATCATATTTGTTTTCAGGAACGATATTCCTGGAACGGGTATTTTAGAAGAATTAAGCCTCTTTCGTACGATCATATTTGTTTTCAAGAGCGATATCCCTGAAACGGTATTTTAGAAGAATTAAATCTCTTTCGTACAATCATATTTTTTTGACAGAACGAACCAATTTCTAAAAAATTTTCCCCATACGTCCCATTAATGACTTGCTAAGATTTTTATAATACAATTATTTAAAAAAAAAAAAAAAAAACATTTACAAAAGATTATGATGTGGTTTTTCAATATTACAATAATAATTGTACAAATATATGTTATTTACGGGAAACATATAACATAATATCCATTGCATTTAAATTTAAACAAAAATTTCAAGTAAAGGATTAAGTAACCGTTAGTATAATTTCAGATAAATATATCAAAAACAAATAAGAATATGGAGTAGATTTTATGACTCTGTTTAAAAAAAAAATTCAGATAATTTAGAAACTGCTGAATGTATGGTCGAGAAACACGTAATTACCAGGTTATTTTAGGTAGAACAGAAAATCTCAGAAAAATTATAGATATCAAAAATTTAAAGTGCTACAAACAAACCTTTGTCATATTTAATTGTCTGATATTTTGATAAAGATGTGGAGCAACACCTGCTATGTCAAATAACGGGTCACGATAAATCTTCTTTAGAAAATCTTTACCGAAATCAGAGACATGGTATTTTTTAAAGTCCCATTTGGACAGGATCTTTGATGGTATCATTGCTAATTTGTTTTGATGACAACTGGAACAAAAATATTTTCCGAGATATTCACAATATCGAAATCTTTTCGATAAACCTGAAAAAAATGAAATCTATAAACCAACCAGCAAGTTTAAGATGTTCAGAGAGGGAGATACCTTTCCCAAGAACTTTAATTTTTCAATTTTATTCTAAATTATCCACTCCCAAAATTGAGCATACCTCTAAGTAAAATTTTCTAAGCTTGCTTTGTTTCTTTAGGCTCCATGCCAAATAATGACAGCATAAGCAATTTTTAAAACGTAAGGAAGAGATTCTATTAAGCCTTCATCCCAATATGATGATAAGAAAATTTAAGGTATAAAAGTAACCACTTAATTAAGAAAAGGATAATTTTTCTTTTTTTTTTTTTATTTTTTTTTTTTTACATCCCTTGGTTTAAAATTTCAAAGGAATATATGGATTTTCAATTATTTAAATCTGGATAAATAAAAAGCAAAAACAGGGACACAAAATTTTGTTTAACAACCAAAAGAGCAGTTAATGCAAATCTCCTCCCAACAAAATCAAGCGACACATCAATATATATGGATATTGCCAACTAATGTTCAATGACCCAATACGACGTGTTGTTAACAAAACATTAGATCAGTGACGCTTCTGATTTTAAATTTGTGTACATACTTGGAGAAACTTTGAGACCACAACCAGCACATCTGTAATGTTGCTTCTGTAACATCACTTTTCTCCTAAACAAGAAGACAAGCTTGATATTATTAATATTATATATTATAAAATATTATTTATTTAATTTTATTATTCCTTCTTTATTTAATAGTATTTATTATATTATTATTATTTATTTAATATTTATTCTTATAATGATTATACTAAAAGCCTTAATAAATGATACAAATAGTATGAGCTAAGATTTCCCAATTACCATCTTAACCAGAAAAAATATTTTTTTTCAACTGAAAAAACCGTGTTATATAACTAGAATTATTGAAATAAAATGTCTCAGCTAAAATTTTTATTTGCCACAAGATCTCTAAGCAACTTCCTGCATTAAAGTTAAGTTGACTATGACTCTATGACCACATTACTAATTGACAAACTTTTTACATGCAAGGTATCAGGAAATATACAAAATGTTTCAATGGTAAATAGTATAAGATTATCTGAAAATAAAGTACTTAATATTTGTTTAGAGAAAATTATTATGCACAAGGTAAAATTCTTCTCAATTCGGATTCAAGTAATTATTTGATTACTGAAAATATGCTTACTTTACAAAGGGATGTGAGCTAAAAACAATCTGTGGTCTTGGCGGAGCCCATTCCAGATTTCCACGAATCAAGGTCTAAAGAAGCAAAGTCTAAAGTTTCCAAATTTTATTGTTACTTAATAAATACTATATGCCAATCAGAAAAGCTCTTGGTTAAAAAACGAATGGTATTATTTAAAGCAGGAAAAATTTTTAAAAAAATTGGCAGTTGATATTAGTAACCCTTGTGAAATATTCTCTGACCAGATCAGTCAAGGATGATGAAGGGTCAAATGCTCTCCTCAAAGGTCCTCAAACTGTATAAAAAAAGTGAAAAAAATTAATGGGCAGATTTCAGACATACTATTATCAGGAAGTTTTGAAAAAATTCTGCAGATATTATGACTAAAAAAAAGAAGAAGTGCGAAATTGCAAAAAAACATTTGATGGAAAGTTTCTAAAAAAAAACTGTGACAAACGCACTGGCAAACGTGACTTTCTAGGGTTTTTATTGCAAAAAAATACTTATTGCAGTTACGTAGTTATTTTCAGTATACTTGATATTCCCTCTCCTCTAACTTGCTTACAAAGTCACATGCCTACCCAAATCTTAAAGTCCAACACAATGACAAATAAATTTATTTTACAAATGAATATACTTAAAAAAATATTACCCAGCTTATATTAGCCTTTTTAAACCAAAGAATTAAGAAGTATAAAACCATTTTATTTGTTAGTAATTTACATATTTCAGATGCTCTCAGATGTTCCAAATCTCTTTTTGTCGAAAAATACTACTAAAAAAACTTTGATCTACAATTAAATTTTACATTGTACATACTTGTTATGGTAAACATTTATTTTTTTAAAACTGAAAAATATAGAAAATTTTCAAAACTGTTACACTGGTTCAAAGGCATCAAAAAAACACAAACCAGTATTATTAAATTGATAAAGATACGTGATAGCCACCCAATTTAAATATCTACAAAAAAAAAGTATTTCATACAGGCACTGACATTCTTTTTAATCCTGCATCTACGCCATGTTGATTTTGTACTAAATGTGTATCAGGAGCGATAGGAAGGGCAGTTGGTAAAGGGAGCAACTGTTGGGGTACTTCTTCTTCACTGACCATCCATATCAGTTCAGATGCAGCAGGAATTGCATGCCCATGGAATTTCTAATTAATAGCATTTAAAATTAATAGCATTTCCTACATTTAGGCAGTCTCTACGTAAAAGGAACTGAATAAAAATGTTTATTCAAGTGCTCATATGATATAAAAATCCTTCTATAAATTTCCTTTAAGGTGATAAATTAGTTGAAAATCAAAAACCTTTCCTTGCAATAAATAAATTTTTTTTTATAACTTATGAGCTATATCACTTGTTTAATTCATAAATTTGAATCATTCACAATCAATCAATCAATCAATCAATCCACATTTTTTTGTCAAAAATCTATGAGAGTTAAAACTAAAACTAGCTAATCGTGAATATTTAAAAACCACACAAGTATCATAAAAATCAAAAGAAATATATGTGAAATACTTCTATAAAATATAAGTATTTGGGCATATAATATTCAAATGAAACTATGTTAAGCGCATCAGAGGAGAGACCTAAAAGATAATTTACGAGGATGTTGATTATCTTTTCATAGAGCCATTGTTTGAGGTGCAGATTAAAAATCGCAAGAGAATTATCTTCTGTAAGAGTATGTGACCAAAAAATTTATTAAGATAAGTATATACTTTTTGGACCAAAATTTAATCATTTTGAAAATGAAATCAGTACCAAAAAATACGAAAGAACTAAATTTACAGGAAAATTATCCAGCTTTAACTATTTTATACCCACCAGCATCACAGGCAAGTCAATAATTGCGGTTTTTGATGAATTCATTTCAACAAAATTTATTTTGAAATGATACAAAAACTTAATAACAAATAAATAAATAAAAAATACTTTTCTACTGTAAGAAAAATTAGTGTAGCCCATATTTGATTATCCATCCAACATCAGATAAATTATAGCTTCCCATACATAAGAATGAATTGTGGCTATCTTTTTTGGTTAACACCCTACATCGACGTGACAAACTTATAACTCATCAACTTACCTTAAGTAAGCACTTTGCAACAGCCTCAGCTGTGTGGTCATCCAATGGTACTTCGTCTTCTTGAATAATTAACACCTTGTCTCTTTCTTCTTTAGAACGGGACAGCGTACGATTAACAGCTTGTGAAATATCATCCCAACTAGCACTTATGCTAACACCTTGTTTGTCCATATTGGTATCTGAGGTTTGAGTATCATCTAAATCATACAAATTTGCAATTATTGTAAATAAATGTTATGAGTGATTTACAAAGTTGATAAAAAATTTTTGGGTTTATGGGGTAACAGAGATACTAAGAGCGTAAATTTCAACGGCATTATTATTGTATAATTCATTGTTCTAAGTAATTTAAATAAAACCTATAAATGAAGAACAGTCTTAGAATTACCTAACTTGAAAGAAAGACAGAAAATAATGAGATGAAAACTAAGCTTATTGAAAGAATGTAATTAAGGTTGCCTTGGGCAAGCAGATAAGGCATTGGTCTCCAGATTTCAGAGCTGTGGGTTTGAAGCCACCTTGCAACCATTTTCTTTACCGTAAGCTCAATAAATAATAAAAAGGTACAAATACGTTGGAAACACATTTTTCGATTTCAATTTCAATAATTACAGTTTTTATTTTGAGAAGAACAGGTTTCATAGTTATTTTCTTCTTTTTCATTGTATCTTCTTTGTCACCTTCTTCTTACTGGTGGAGTTATCACACACCCGTTTCGCATGAAATGAAGTATTTACATTTGTTAGCTTCAACTGAATGCGCATGTGGATTAACACGATAGTAACGTTATCTCTTCAACAGTGCCAAATAACACTGACAAATTTGATAAAATGGTGGTCAGTTATTGTAAAAGTGCATCCATTGTTCCTTGACCATTTTTTTTTTGAAAATTTACATAATGTTGAAAAATAGCACTTTCCAGTGAATGGTAAACCACTTATTTTATTGAATGCATGATACCCCAAATTAACAATTAAAAAATACATTTTGAATTAATTCAAACACCCGGATTGATGCTGAATGGTTCGCACATGCGTTGGAACAATCTTTAAATTGTGAAGTCGAAACAAAAAAAATTATTACGCTAATTTAAATATTTAAAATTCAAAATGGTGAAAAATGCCAAAAAAGCCAATTTTGAGGACGAAACTACGTATACCTCTCATAATGTTTGTATATAATATTTATATTACTTTTAAAGATAATTTATTCAACTTTAACAGACTTTTTACAGAATAAAAAAATGTTAAATATCAATCTAGGTGTATTAGAATATGTACAAACCACTTTTCCAGAAAATTTCAGTTGAAGACATACTTCACTTCCGCTGTGTACAGGTTTGAAACAGTTGTGATCAGGCACTGTCATTTGATTATGCTCATCAGAATCAATGGTTGAAGTGCTGGTAGCAACAACAGTGCTTGAAGTAGAAGCAAAAATGTTTGAGTTAGAAGCAACAGTGCTAGGAGTAGAAGCAACAACAATGCACAATCTTTTAGTACTATAGGCTGCAGCTAAGACATAATCAGGTTAGGCTTTTGAATTCAAAGACTTTTCAGCCACTACCATTTTAAGCTTCTTCCTTGGCTTCTGACATTTTCTTTCATTTTCATTGTTTTCCTTTTTCTTCTAAGAGTTCAATTTAGAGGCATACTTCATATTCCTAGAGAGGGTTGGATTCACCAGTGTATAAAATTTACTTTCTTGCCAAAATTCTTTAATACAACAACTAGAAGTTTCTTTATTTGGTTGACAAGCCTTCAGTCCATATTTAATGTCTTGAATGACATTGTAGGTTTCTAAGCTCATTCTTGTAGACTTTTTGTCTACCACATCCACCATGACATTAAGAGAAGACTCAACACGAGCACCATGGAAGATTGAAAGTATTCCTGTGACGACTATGAATAAGGTAGGGTAAGATGATCTGATGCCCTTCCACCATTCAAGGCATTCAACATTACCAAACAGATGGGAGACTCGACAACCTGCTAACATTAACCAGAAACTCAGTGACAGCATCAAGGTTCTTGAACTTTGACCAAACAAACAAAAGGTTATTGGGCAAGATGTTCTTATTGATGACGCTGAGTGTCAATAAGTTTCCCTTCTTCACTTTTCTAAAATAGTAGGATTTACAAAGTAAGAAAAGTGTTCCTTTACTAAATTGAACTGCTTGAATTAAACCTTGTTTATCTGGTATTTCTCCACACACTTGTTATTTTTCCAATTTTTGTTTTTCTTCATACAGGTCTTCAAAATAGTAATAAAATGTTGATGCGAGCTTTGTAACAACTTGTGAACACGACAGCATGATTCACAATATATCAAGCAGATCTAGTGCAAAGTTTTATTTCAAGTCCAGTGTGCTGGCAGAATCCAGTATGGCAAGCAGCCTTTCTCATGGTATTTCATTGTCTTTAAACAGTTTAAAACCTTGTGATCAACCGAACGAAAACTTTCTACAACTATGTTTTCCACTGTTGAATTGTAATAAGATCATAGGAGTGTGTAAACAAGCTTTGTGCTGTTAGTTGTCGATTCATCCATACTGAAGGAAAAAAAGGCCTCCTACAAGTGAGTTAATAGCTGCTTTTTCCATGTAACAGCAAGTCTATAAGTTAACTTATACAATGATGTGATTCGATGCATATGGAGGCGCTTCAAAACTTCCTCATCCTTGGTGGTTTCCTTAACCAACTCAATTATATCTGCAGTGATGTTGAATGATAAACTGTGCTCAACCATGAAGGCCAGTTATATGGCTTCAGTCTGAACCACCCTGTCTAGTATGTAAACTGATGGTCGAGAAGCTGTAGGCAGAGATGTTACTGGCATGTTATCAACGTAATCAGGGTATATCCCATAAAATGATATAGATCCAGCTACTGACACCGTTCAGCATAAAAGACCTCACTTCCACAACTGATAAACTTAACAAAGCCCCTAGTTGTAACCTTCCTGATATGGTCTTTTGCATATATTGTGACCATCTCACCATTCAATGTATCTCACTTATTTAATTTTTCAACAGGGTTATAGGAAACCTTCTTCTCCAACCAGCTCACCTCCACTTGTCTGCAGCACCATCACCATCATAATCATAATCTAGCACCTTCTAAGTCCTCTCAACAATTGAGATTTGTGATTTTTTTTATAAAAAAGAGGTATTGACTCCACGCATGACAGAAAGAGGATAATTTATTAAATGAAAAACAGCTGATCAACCACTCTATTATATTTTAATATTCAAATTTTACAAATAAGCAAAAACTAATAAATGAACAACTGCAAGCAAAGTGAACCAATATTGGAAATTCACAATAGAGATAAACAAATACAAATGTTTTTATTACTTAAAAAAAGACAAGAAAAATAAAAAATCATATTAGAAAAAAAATATTTAAATCTGAAATCAGTTTAACATCTGAAGGTTTCTCATGCTTGTACATTCTATTACAGCATATCTACAAGAAATAAGCAGGAGAAAAACGATGATCGAATTTACAATGTATTGACAGAGATATGAAAATTTTAAAATATCAATACACATCACCACAGATGGAAATGTGTGGAAATAGGAAAAATTATTAAAAAAATTATTGAAATTTTGTTGATTTTGTTGAAAAAAGAAAAAATCCAAAGATGAGAATGAAGTAGAAACATCGTTAAATAACACACTTCTTTAAAAACCAGAAAAATCAGTTTCATTTTTATTTTGAAAAGATTTAACAAATGAAAATTTCAAGGGAAAAGAAACTCTTGAAACAGGAATTTTACAAAAACATTTTAACAAAATTTTAACAAAATTTAGCAAAATTATAAATTCGAGCCTAGAATTTTTCCTAAGCCAATTGCCGGAATTTCAATGTAGTCAAAAAATCTCATGCCCGGTAATTGCCAGGATTCGCCCGCTTTTACTTTGACTGCGATTTTCAACTGGTAAAGAGCTTCTAATAGAATGAAGATCAATTCTTTTTGATTTCTCCATTAAATTTCGTTTCAGAAAAGTGTCAGCATCCAAGTATTTAGAATTGATTTGTCATACTGTCAGAGGTTCATATTGGAAAAAAAAATGGTCGTTAAAAATTCGGAGCTTGCTTCTACTTCATTTATATTTAATTGAAATGAAAACGTAAGTGAAATCATTTTACAAAAAGACAGCTACAATGATCAAAACTGGGATTCACATTTTTTTTGGCTTTTCAGACACTGAAAATGAGGAAATTTTTTTTTCTTAAGATGATGTTTGTTCTGCTCCAACAAAAAACACATCCCTCCTGGTTTTGATATCAACAAATGGATAAATGGAGATATTGTTCTTGGGGACAGTATGTTCACCAATTACCATTATTTAAAGCTTTACCAGACATTAATGTTGAAATGGTTTTAGATTTATTCCTAAGTGATGAATTGTACAAGAGTATTACAGTAGAGACAAATACGTATGCTTCTGATTATTTATTAAAAATCCAAATAAAGAAACACACAAGTTTCAATTTATGGCCAGATAATAATTTAGTGCTTTCTTTGCCTTAACCTTTTTTATGGGCCTCGTAAAAAAGGACTTGATAAGGAATTATTGATTCACTGACCTAGTTTATGGCATGGAATTTCCAAGAACAGTCATGAACAGGAATACCTTTTTTAACATTTTATCTTTTCTTCAATGCTGTGATACTAAGGATTACCCTTCAAAAGGAGAATGTGGAACAAAAAAATTGGGGAAAAGTTTGACTATCATTCAAGAAAGATTCCAAAAATTTCGGGTACCACAACAACATATTGCAATCGATGAAAGCACAATTCCATTTAAAGGAAATATTCATTACAAGGTTAATAACCCAAATAAGCTATGGACGATAGTGTAAAGAGAGATTTAATTTTTTTTTTTTGACTGAATTGCTAACTTAAAGTTTCACATTCAGGTAATGTTTTCTTAAATAATAAAAATGCATTACTTTTCAGAACCTTATTAAAATATAATATTGATTTTGTATTTATTTGTTTGCAGAAAGTGTTGAAAGCCTCAGTAAGATTACGCAGGTTATGCTTCTGTGGGGAAAATATTTTTTAAAACAACAGATATAATATATCCTTGTAATAAACTCAGAATATTACCTCTAATATTTCTGGTTTATCTGATCTAGAGCTTAAAAAAAATTTCCAAGTAAACAAAGATGAATGGAGTGTTGGGATGAGAGAGAATAAAAGATAAGAAGGAAAAAAAGATATAGGGGAAAGAAGAGGAACATACAAAAATTCTAAATTGATAAAAAATACTTTAAGCCATTCAATTTTGACTAACACCCCGATCAGGCATATTCAAATATAAAAAACAATGAAAAACAAACTTTTTTAATTTTATGCAATGTTCAATGATTTATTGGGAATCCATGCTTTAATGGTTAAAATATTTCAAATTTAGATGCTTTGGTTAGAGCATTTGTACTGGTAAACTAGTTAGTTACATATAAATGCAGTGCTGAAAATCCAAAAGTGGAGAAGGTAATGATACATTACATAAGTTTAAAAATATTTGCAACTTAGAATTATATACCAGCAGGAGAACTTCGCACTGAGCTAGAAGAATCAGGAGCAGATGAAGTTTTTTCACCTGTTGAGGTACAATCACTTTGTGAACCAAGTAAAGAGCTTGCTCGGTATTCGGACGTTTTAGCTGGTTTAATTACACCATCATGCTCTTCTTCAAAATTGCCCTGATATAAGACGCTGTCACATCGCATCTAAATACAATACAATTATACCAGTCTTAAAAATAAAGCCGGAATCTTAGCACTAAGCAGCATGAATGAAAGAATTTGCTTTCATTACTTACACTCCCAGTTATAACTACGCTGTTGCTACCAGACCTGGCAATCAGGGTAAAAATGCCTCGACAAAAGATTGTCAGGGTATGTATATGCATATCACCTCAGCAAAAACAGTTTTGTGTCAACAGTTTTTCTGTTAACGAATGAATATATTAAAGAAAATATCAATTATTTATGCTTGTTTCTACCAAACAAACTCTCTGGTTGCTAAGTAGCTATTTCTAAACTTGTGATATTGAACAAAATTTTACCATTGCATTTTTATTTTGTTATTAAAAAGTATTTATTTCCTCTCACACGCTCTTCAAAGCTTTGACATGGCTAGAAACATTGAGCGCCTTATTTCATCTACAATTTATTAAAAAAACTTTTATTTGTATGCACTAAATATCTTCGATCCTTTAAAGTAGGGTCGCCATTTGGCAATGTTTTTAGTTACTTTTGAATGAAATGCACTTGCAATGATAAATTTTATGTTAGTAAACCTTATGTGCATAGGATAATGTTTCTTTTGATTGATGGAAAAATATAGATTTCTGAATACAATACTCTTCTTCCTCTTGATTACAGACCTTTTTTTACTTAATTCTTAAAAAGAATTCACCTAAACGAATGCAATGTACATTATTTACCATAAGCAAAAAATGAAATTTATTAGCAAATTTTTCTTGGTTTTTGTTTTGATATAATGTCCACAGAATATATTTGTAGTTTATCAGTGCCTTTCGTTTTTAATATTTTCGGTTTAACTGTCTTTTGTCATAACCTTGGGTGTGCATAAAATCATAAAGTTAGACTATTTAATCATTTTCTGTATTTATTTATATTTCAAAGAAAAAGCAGCTAGGATGTTATAATAATTATTGTTAGGTTTAAATATCATTATTTTATAAAATTTATCACCCCCTTCCTTCCTTTTCATACTATTGGTTATGTGAGTTGATTTTTGATGGCAAGTTATGTTGTTATGATTCAAATTTAAATAGAGGAGAGGGGCATTTATAAGAATATAATTACATTATTTAGTTTTTACTAAAGAAAAAAAAACTGTTCTGATTTTTCATCAATCTATAAGCTATTCTTTAAGTAAACACATTTTTATCCTACAGTGCAGTAAATGACAAAATTGTAAATAAAAAGGTAAAATATCTTCAATAACAAACAAAATAATAAACAAAAAAAAAAAGAATTTATTTATTTAATTCATTTATTTTTAATAAATTGTGAGTGGTCAATAAACAAACTTGTCATGGAAATCACAAAATTAATAACACATTTGAAAGATTCTTAATAATCAAATTTGATTTGATAGACCAGAAATAATATCATGAATAGCGATTTTTGTGAATTATCGGTTAGCAGTTTTTCATAAATGGAATAATGTCAGAATATAATTAATTATGTCAAATTTATTAAATATGTTTATCATTTTTTTTTTATCTTTATTCTATTATATTATTATTTTTACATTACATCCTCTGTTGGTTCTATTACTTAAGAAATAGTTTATTTTAATTGCTTAGCTATGTGTATTTAAGTGGTCGACAAAACTAGTTTTTTGTTCTAAGGTTACCCTCATTTATGAAAACCGCCTCAGCAATTATATTTACCTACAATAGTAGATTACCAGTATACCAGTATAATAGTAGTATACCATTAAAATTTCTCAATATTAACAGCTGTTTGAGAACATAATTAACATAATTAGATACACAAAGCTAATATTTATTAAATAAAAAAATACGATAATTTACCTGCTCGATGGCAGCAATAAGAGCTTCACATATACTGAAATGTGCATTCTCCTAAAAATTAAAGAGTACAGAAAATTACCAACTAAGTAATTCACAAAACTGACCTACTTATCTGTAAGCAGAAGTGAGTACATTATTATATAGGTGTTTTAAACTTGCATGGTCTCATCAGCTGATAAGCCATGATTTAATCATGCAGATTATCAAAACCTTAGATGTATACACCACTTGCATCAAGCAACTATACAGTTGAGACTTTTGATATCAACAAAATAGCTAGAATCTCAAAGCACCAAACAAATATTGGATGAAATCTAACACCTGTGGATAAGGTCATGATAAGATGAAGAGATACATCAGTTTGGACTCACAACTCATTAGATTTAGGGCAAGTTCTTTCTTTCTAAAAGGTAAAGCCAACTTTTGAATGCAGGAGAGTTGTGAGAGAATTTATTTCTGTTGCTGACATTTAATTTGTATTTCATATTTTAAAAAAAAATTATCATCTTTCTGCTTTCTTATTGTGACTTTAATTATTAAAGTTAATAAATTACCAAGTCATATTTTTTTTTAGTAAACCTACAATTAGCACGTGAGACAAGTTTGTCATGAGAAATATAACACAGGAATCTAATTTACTTTATCTAGATGTGCACCAGTATCATAGCTTCTGGAATCTAAATAACTGATCAATGACTGTCCTTTATAAGGTTTAGGAAACAACTGACCATCTTCGTCACGGAAATAATGACAGGCAGGAACATCTAAAAAAAAGTTAATGCAATAAATCTTTCAATAAACGCAATTTTTTTAGCCTCATCTCTTTAAAAAATGCCCCTTAATTGCACTTTTTAAACTAATCAAAGATATTAAAATTTTGTAACAATGAAAAACATGTATTTGAAACATATATTTCGTTCACAATAATTTTATGATTTCTGTCCCACCTAATAATAATAACAGTATTTACTACACTTTCCAAGATGTTAGTGAGTAGAAAAAAGATTTTTGAAATTTATATATATTTTATATGATATCAATGAAAAATACAAGTTACTAAAAATACCACGAGTTTCATGGTAATGCAATCAGCAAGTTCTTTAAAAACAGCATGAACATGAAACAAAAGGTCGTAATTCTACAATTATAAGTTTCGCTTTATCAATATTATAAAACCCAAGTATTAACAATTTACATTATTTTGTGTATATATGTGTA
>JAUZNK010045459.1:0-16583 GCA_035046665.1 Euphysa ruthae | reverse complement strand
GAATCTTGCTATTGATGAAGAAAACATTCATAAAAATGGAGATATAGATTCTAACCACCAGAAAATTATTGTTGAAAGAGAAACAGAAAAGGTTGGTTAATATAACAAGTAATTTGCTGTAAATCCTTCTTTTTACTAAATCATAGCCACAGCTTGCTAAAATTATACTTCACTGGCAGACTTTCACTTCACTGACAGACTTTCATTCCATTGGCAGACTTTTACTTCACTGGCAGACTTACTTCACTGGCAGACTTTCATTTCACTGGCAGACTTCCTTCACTGGCAGACTTTTACTTCACTGGCAGACTTTCATTTCACTGACAGACTTTTACTTCAATGCCAGACTTTGACTTTACTGACGGACTTTCATTGGCGGGCTTTACTTCACTGGCAGACTTTCATTTTACTTACAGACTTTCATTTCGCTAGTAGACTTTGATTTCACTGGCAGACTTTTACTTCAATGGTGGCCAAAACATAACAGCATAGTTTAACAAAAATTTTAAACCATGTATATAAGAGGGCAAGTCACAAATTTGCATCGATGTTCATATACTTATAACTTACGGTATGTGTTTGTGGACTGCAATTATACTAGTTTTAAACTTCTTTAAAACATATCAGTTAGCAGTCAGACAAGTGTCTGACTAGTCCCTTATTGAAGTTTACTTGTGGCGCACAAAGATATTGAAGGTTTTTCATTATCATTTAATGTTTTGAAATACAACCTCATCCCTAGTTCTACTCCCCATAGTAGTATAAAAAATTTTTTAAATGTGACATTTCAGATTTATTAAGCCACTTAATGCCACACACCAGTGGCTGTGGCGGCCCATTGTTTAAAGTTCATGATCGAAATAACTCAACATTGTATTATAGTAGATGGCCAATTGTAAAAACTTATTAACTCACAAAATGGATAGCTTTGATTCCATAGAAAAGGATTGAATTTGATACTAAAAAGTTTTATTTCTAATTTTTAAGGTGAAGGGGTTTATATAAAATAACTATTATAAATAATAAATATATTATAATTTTCTAAGAATTCTAATCTGTAAATATTATTTAAACAATGGCTTTATATTTATAAACTTGTTTCCACCTCAATTAATGGTATTTTACAAAGAAAAGACATAAAGTATTTTGAATTTCAATGCATAAAGCTGTAAGAAATTCAAGCTCTATCACAAAAAAAATTTTAGTCATAATTTTTAAATTTGTTTCATAAGCATCAATTTCATTCACTAACTATTTGTCAATAAATTTTAGGAGCTGGATCCCTAGATAAAACCTTAAGGAGTGAATAACTTGGTGCAGTAACGGCGTCAGTATCCTTTGCTGAACTTGTTGCGAATTTCCTAAAAATATTGAGATTACCTTCATTCTAAGTTTTGAAGAGTTTTAGATAAGTTATCTGTAAACTTTTAACCTGAGTTTACTTCAAAGGAGTATTTTCGTTTGCTCTTTGCAACCAATTATTTTGGTTTTTTTTTCCAATATCTAGTTTCTCATCTAAACTCTCATTCCAAAGCTGAACCAAAAGTGCATAATTTTCATAATTTTTTCGAAAATAACAAACATGAACTATCTATCGTATGCAAAGCTTTTTTAATTGAAATGGTTTGGTATTAGCTCCATACTTGTCTAACACTTTCAATATTCAAACAAAAAATGTTCTGATCATCTTTTTGCATTAAAGAGAACACTTATAATGCAAATATTTCTCTTGCAACACCATTTGTGTCTCGAAGAATAGGACATTCTTTTGTCAGTGAGTACAGTAAGACCCTAGGAATTACATGGACAATGAGTTGCTATTGCTTTAGGTTAGTCAATTAATATTTTGGTTAACATTCCAAAATCATGTTGCTAGCACTGTATACGTTTTGCCTTAACAATCATCCAAAATATAGAGCATCTTAATAACTGAATAATTGTTTTTCACACTGTTTTTTTTTATTTTCATAGAATCCAATACAGTATAATCCTCTTTGATCTGGGAATTATTAACAATAGCTCTTAAGTGCAGTTCTTATTACATTACTAATATGTGTGCTTTTGTCTGCCCTAATTTAAAATCATATGTCTTCAATTTTTTTTCTTTAATACTTGAGAAGTCATGCATGTAATTAAAATTTTGCTTGGTGTTTAAATTGTGATTAAATATAATACCAAAGTGATTGATCACGTTCTTGTTTTTTGATTTTTTTAGTTGCAGGAGTTGGGTTAAATTATAAATTACCACGCCCTTGTAATGGTACGCTTTGCTGACCAAGGTATCACAAAGAATTATGATATTTATAAAGTATTCACACTTCAGTTGTCTAGGTTGAGCTATTTGAATATATCAATTTTTCTATATCAATGCACTCTTGATGACACATTGAGTTCTGTTGTTTGATAAAAAACTCTGAGATTTTTTCCATGCAAAAATTCTGTTTGTTTGGCTGTTCAGATTCGCTTGTATTTATTTTCTTCAACAGAAGAAACTCAGTATTAAATTCTTGCTAAAAATATAATTAGAATAAAGCAAAAATTTTGAAAATAGTTGTTATTTTTATCGTGATCATAAAAGTAAAGAAACTTGATCCCTTTCTATAAGTGACTAGTATAGTTTGAAATAGTGTTATATTCTGATTATTATCACACAGTGTAGTAAAAAAAAAAGGGTAACTCTCTGCTTATGTTATTAAAATTCTTTTACCTGCGTCTCTTACAAACTCTTACATTATAATCATTAAAGTTACTCTTGTAGTATGTTGCACCACCCAGACAGCAATATGATTTCAATCACATTAATTTTATTTCAACTCATAGAAAATTAATTCCCCTTAATAGAGGCTTTAAATTAGTGTCACCCACATTACAGTAGCTTTTTTAATGTTGTGTTGAGCAAGCATTTGTGATAGACATTTCACACTTGTACAATTAGGGTTTTTATACCATAGATTTAAGGGGGCATGCGACGTCTGCGAAAAATAGCATCCCCACTCCCCCATCCACACGCCTCCAAATTTCTGAAGGGAGAAAACCAGATCGGATAATTTATCTCCAAACTGTTCACATTGCGGTGTAACATTTTTCATCTTCACACTTAACAATCTAAAATGAAAAAGAAGGAAATCTGTTATATAGCCTGCTGTTTCAAGCTTTCAATTAAACACATAATAAGCTCATGTTAATTATATATAAGAGTTTGTTAGCGCGCAATTTGCTCCCAGAGCTCATACCTTTTTGGCAGGATTCTTTCCTCAAACTCATGTTCATAATAGCGATAAATTCAACACCTGCACATTTACAATTCATTTGGGGTCTCAAAGTACCAAATGAACTATTATTTATCTAAATTTTATCTGGCGCAAATAGTTAACAATTAGACCTCGGACAAATAAATGTTGAAACAATAGAAAAAGTTATTGAATTATTGCAATTACTAGTTAACACTTTATACCAAAATGAAAGATTTTATGTGTTACCAATCTTACCTGGAACATATACTGTGAGACTACAATGTTTGGATACAAATTCTTCCTCATATTCATCAGTCTCATTCTTCTCGTTTTCAACGTACTCAGAGAATAATGGTTGCCCATCAAACACCGATTCGCTCCATATCTCAGACAAGATGTCACCAACAGCCTTGAAGTTTTTCTTTTCAAGCTCTACGTCTAGTTTTCCCACTATCATCAATGTGCAATCCACAAGTTTCATGTGGCAGAACTAATCCTGCTAAGGCTAACTGGGGCCATTCTGCGTTCCACATAATTATATACAGACATTCTAGGTGCTTGCGTTATGCAACATACACATCCAAGTCGTATTTCCTAAATAAGTTTTACGCACTCTACTCTCTACTCTTACAATATCTTGTTCATGATTGGCATACATTAATTAAGGCAGGTATTCTGCAGTAAGGCCCAACAAGGTACTCTACGATGTGTTATATCAAAATCACAAATAGTGATTTAACATCATGTAACCTTTTTAAAGTCTTTTATATCCTTCAACACTGTTTTTTGTAGTTTCCATTCTCCGACATTGAGAAGGTAAAGATCCCTGGCATTGAGGTTGATAACGGGCGCTAGTATACTGAAAGTGCCTGGTTATAATCCTGTAAAATGACAATATATAAGTACATTGTATTTGTTAAAATTAATCGTACTTGAAATAGTTAATTGCAACATCCTGAGTTTTTGGATAGCGTTTTTTCTCATCAACAAAGGTGAGCACAATTAATTTAGCTTGTTCGTTAATCTTGGTGATTGTGTAAAAACCATTTAAGGTAAGGAGATGGTCAAAATCTCTGCCATGAATATAAGCAGTACTTGAATCATGTTTCCCACTGCGAATAACGATATATATTGGCCCGCTATAAGAGATTTCCAAATCACTTTTTCTACTTGTTCTCTTTATTTCATATGTGGCGTAAATACTTACTTGGTGTCAGCTTATGTTTTAGAGTAATGACAAAGTCATGATCAGGCAGCCTCACTTCAGATGTCATATGCATCACCATTGGTGCCTGTTTGGTGGCTGCTGTATTCCTTTTGGAATCTTGGATTTTTCCTCGATAGAAAATGCTAAAAAATCGTCTGATGCAATGTTTTTTACGAAAGGCTGTATTCTAAACCTTTATAGTGACGAAACGTTGTATTGTAAACCTGTATGTTAACTTTTTATTATGTGATTACAATTATAATTTATATTTAAGGTTGAAGGTCTTTTGGCTGAAACTCTTGAGGGATTTTATCAAGAAAAATGGCCGACTGGATACAAAACACAAGCTATTGCCCTTACTAAACGAGCTTTCATTCAATCAAGGAAAAATGTGTGGGATAAGCTAAGCTTTATTCAGGTATGGGATTTACTGTCAAACCCAGGTATCTGTTATCTGGAATTTTCTTAGATACGAAATCTAGTACTGAAAGTTGCTTATTATTCTGTTGCTCTAAACAGCTACTTTAAGTTACGATAAAAGGTGAATCTTATACTGGTGTTTAATTTTTCTAGGCAATTGGAATTTCCGTTGTTGTTGGGTTAGTTTGGTTCCAAACACCGTATACAGAGAAGTCATTGCAAGATAGGTTAGGAGTGGTAAGTTACATTCATAATTCAAGCGAGTCTTAATGTTGGTAATAATCCATAATTCATTATTTATTAAGTTTTATTTTAAAGTCTAAATCTCAAGTTTTAGTTTTCAGACACGATATATTTTCATTAATTTATTTATTTTAAAAAAATTTCTTGCTGAAAAATATTAGGTATCACAAAAAACTGAATTCTGCAATATCCTAAGATATGCTAATTAAGAGCCACGTTCTGTAAAAATCAAGCAGTCCATTTTAGTGACCCTCTCAGACCCAATTAATCATTTACTATGTTGTTGCATTTTATGTCAGAAACTTATGTTGAAAATTTAAGCTTACAATTTTCGGTGTTTCCTGAGATATCGAGCTCGAAGTTTATTCTAAATTCACCAAGAATTAGGAAATCGTGCTCTGGGTCATCTTTAAAACTTTTTTTTAAGCAAAGCATGCATTTGCCCATGACTTTTATTACTGCATGTTTTTGACAACAATTTTTACAACTGAATAAACAAAAAGTTTATGGACAGCTCTAAAAGACTCAAAAGTACGTAAAAACCAGATTTCATGGGTTTTTAAAGCCTGATATCTCTAGAAGCCTTAAGTACCCCATGATTTCTATTTCTGTATATGACCAGGAGCCTTTTATAATTTTAGTAGAGTGCAATATGAGGATTCCTTTTTTTTTCAGTCTGACTAGATTTGAAGGTTAATTTTGGTAGATTTTTATATGGCTATCAAAATTAGATAGGGTATTTTTTTTCTTTGGCTGGGAGTTTTCTATCAATGGCACAATTCAAAATGGCAGATTATTAATATTTCGGAATTTCTTAAATTCTTCAAAATGATATAAAAAAAAGAATTAACAATATTGGAAGGAATTTTTTATTGTTCATTTAAGATTGCATGATTTTTTAATGTATCACACTAAATAAAAAACATTAATAGCCACCAAGTTGGCAAAAAATATTAAACCAAACAGGGTTTTTCCTTTTTATTTATCATTTATTAAGATAAGATTTACTTTTTGCAAAAAATACAGAGGTGGCCAAGCATACTGAAAAAAACCAAAAATATTTGAGAAAAACTTCCCTCTGTTTATGCAAATTAACCAACTTTTGATGTAGAATAACATTTCTTATTCTATTGTTCAGGTGTTAAAATATTAAAAATAATTGGTTGAGTCACCAAGTTGGCCTTGGATAATAAAAACATAATCATAATTATATTGATTTTTCACTGTTAAGGTTGGCTCATTTAATTAGTTAAATCAATTAATAAAGCCAACTGTTACCATATTGTTATGGAGACTATTTTGTAATATATCATTTTTTTAATCGACATTAAATAACCCAAGAAAAGGAACATTTTTATAATTCAATAATATATCAAATTGTAGAAGTTAGGAATAAAGCTTATGATATGTTTAGTTCATATAAAAAAAGAGGATAAATTATGTGATTTTATTTTCTAGTTGGGAATAACAATATGATATTAGAGTAATGTCTAAGCCATACTTCCACTAGCTGCTTCAAGCAGAAAATCAATTGATGTTACTGTTTGTATGTTAGGCTTTGGAATATATAAAGAAGGAAGAAGAAACATTAATGCATGGCAAAAATTGAAAGTTATAGTAGAAACTTGGAGAAAAGTTGATGCATATGGCACAGAATATAAACTGGAACGCTGGCCCAAGTTGTCTAATAAAACAATTTCTAAACGATGCAAAAAGGACCAAAACTATAAAATTACATTGGGAAACGAAGATTCAGAAAACAGAGATATAGTAGATAAGAAAATGAGTAAAAAAAGAAAGTGCTGCGTATATTGACAATTCCAACACATAAAACAAGGAAATTATGAATAATGATCATATCAAGGTAAACTTCAGTTTTCCAAAAAAGTTAACCAATTCCTACTGAAACTACAGAATATCAGTTGGCAAAGTTAAATCTACACATTGAGAACATTTCACTTTTGGAAGTTCAAACAATAGGAGCATATTATGGTTTGAATTATGAAATTAGTAATCCTCAAGTAAACTCTAAAACTTTTTATCACTTGATATTCCCAAAGCATTTAGACAAGCTGACTGCAAATCACTCAATGAAAAGTTTAATACAGAGGATAAAGAATTCAAAAATATGCCTTTAATAAAGCTTGTTGGTGACCAAACAGTTTTCACGCTTATTTCAGAAGTAAAATATGAAAATCCCGTCAAATATGAAAAGATATCGAAGATATCGAACTAGAATTTATGAGAGTTATTAATAAGCATTTTTTTCTAAAATTGGAGTGTCTAATTTAGTAGTTGCAACTGATTTAATCCAATGTGGTTCAGTAGACCATGCACTAAAAATGAAGCACTGTAGTAAAGGTATGCGATTATAAAAATTATCATATGAGTGCTTTACAAGAAGTCTTCTGAGAAAAGATCTCATCAAACCATATTTGTCAAGTGAGCCTAGATCATTATGTGCATTCAAAACCAATAATGAAGGCTATTAATATGCACAAAGAGTAGATAAAAAATGCTGATTTTCAAAAATCAGTTGTTTCAGCATTTGATCATCTTCAACAATCAGATTTAGATCTGGTCAAGTATTGGAAAATTTATGAAAATTTTTAAAATTTTGTTCCTCAATTAACATTCTTTACGCAATAATCAATATGGAGAATACTTGTCTTTATCGAGGCAAATGCTTCAATGGATGGCTGTTTACGACAGCATGCATTACTCACATTATTTAAGACTGCATTGAGTTAACAGGAAGAGCTTGAATGATGCAGATTCACAATGGATGGCAGATAAAAAAAAAAAATTTTTTTACTGGTTGACCATATTCATCAATTCTACCCGATCAAAACATTAAAGTGCGCATGAACAAGTACAGTAAGATAAAAGTTGGATGGATAAATATCACAAAAAACATAGCCATGATAAACACAAACTGTCAAACAGTAAACAAAATCATGACGATTAAAGACTCACTTTACAAAGCTCAACAAATGCGGAGTAGGTCATCGGGAAAGCTAAAAATCCAGAAAATTGATAGATGAGTAAGCTGTACAACAATAGGAATGTAACCCATGAGAATTTTTCCAAACTTAATCTTATATCTCTTGAATCAGGACAAACAGCATCCAGAGAACTGATAGACAACTTTTCAAGTGCACAGACATAGTGATGGCAAAGCAAACAAGAAAATAATCGAAAAAAATATTGCATCAAAATCAGTGCTGCTAGAGCCAATCAAAAGAAGCTAAAGATTCTCGTTTACAAAAGAACCAAAAAAACAAGTTAAATATTCAAATTTATAATTTAAAACAATGGAGATGGAAAATGGAGCCTTGGTCTATTTGGTTAAGTTGGCAGAACAATCTAAGTTAGAACTACATCATGTGATGTAGTTTTGACTGACAGATATTCCTCTGTCAATATTTACAGTTACTGAATGCATGCGAAATGTTGTAAAATTAAAGCTCATGTAAAGATTTACTATGGCTGGCTTAGAAGATTGTTTGAAAAATAATACACAGAGATAAATAGTTGATATGGGTTTTATTTAATGAAAAGGAATATCAATAAAAGAAGAACGTGATAAATCTTACAGGTCATACTATAATTGGAATGGTTGTGCTTCTAAATTATTCAACATGATCCTACGACACCGTCCCAAAGTCACTGAATTCTATCTCATAAATGACAGATATAATACTGATTGGTCTATAAAAGATGCAGAAAATAAAAGAAGAACAGGTGAATATTTTAGCCATAATGTATACCCCAAGTCAGATACTGCCATTCCATCTATTTTTCACAACTTGAAAAGGGAGAGAATTTTTTTATCTTATGAAAATGGAAAACCAACCTATTTACACATGTGACCAAAACAACGCTGACACAAAGATATTCTACCTTGTAAGTAAAATGATACTGGATGATGCGGTAACACTTGTGATAGAAGCTGATACAGATGTAGTTGCTTTTGCTGCTGCTGTGGCACACAAGTTAGATGCTCCACTTTTTCTTTATTGCAATGGGAAACTTTGCTATGCTATGTGCAAAACGAAGGTATCTGACATAATTATCCAGTTGCGCATACTTACAGGATGTGATTTTGGTTGGCGATTTTTTTGGGTACAGAAAATCGTCAGTTTATTGAAAACCTTCAAATATTGAAGAAGTGAAACAACTGCTTGCAAGCCTTGGTTCATCAAGAGAAATAAACTGTGTGCTGGTCAATTCGATAGAGAAATTTATTGTAAAGTTTGTATATAATGATAACAAAACTGACTCACATGCTGAATGTCCAGCCCAAAAATGGGAAAAGTTGAAGATGAAGGGAACAAGTCAATTGCCTCCAGATCCAGATTTGTTTGAATTACATGTAAAAAGGGCAAACTTCCAATGCTACATATTCAGACATTGTATGGAAAGCATTGTTCCACCAACACCATATTCACATCTTCTACTGAGGATGATGAGGATTAAATGGCTCTTGGCATTATTACCCTGTATGAAACATTCAATAGTTTTATTTATGTCATAGTAGTATGTTCAACTTTTTTTTTCAATTGTAGACAGTTTTAAAATATTTTTTGCTTGATTTTGTTATCCAAGTCATTAAGTCATCAAGTTGATTAATCAACTTGGTGACCTAATATTTTTAATATACCTGAACAATAGAATAAGAAATGCTAAGGGTATATCAAAAGTTAGTTAATTTGCATAAATACAGTAAGGTTTTTCTCACATATTTTTTTGACTTTTTTCAATATGCTTGGCCACCTCTCTATTCAACATCTTTTTTTTGTTTTCTTATCTTAAATGATAAATAAATATAATCATAATGTAGCCTGTTTTGTTTAATATTGAAAAAGATATTTTGATGATTTTTTGTATTTTTTGCCAATTTGGTGGCTATTAATGTTTTTTGTTTAGTGGGATACATTAATAAATATCATACAATCTTAAATCAACAATAAAAAATTCATTCCAATCTTGTTAACTCTTTTTTTTTATGGCATTTTGAAGAATTTAAGAAATTCCAAAATATTAATAAATCGCCATTTTGAATTGAGTCATTTATAGAAAACCCCAGCCTCAGAAAAAAAATACCCCTGCTAATTTTGATTGTCATATAAAAATCCACCAAAATCAACTTTCAAACCTAGTCAGACTGAAAAAAAAATGGAATCCTCATGTTGTTAAAAAAAATTGTTAAAAAAATTGTTAAAAAATCAAAAAAATCATGTGCAAGTCTATGCTTTGGTTAGAATGCCTGCTCAAAATTGCTGAAATTCTATAAACTCCTCAACTTTGTGACAGGATTCCAGCCAAAGTCCCAGGTCTACCGAAAAAAAAATTTTCAAAAGTTAGAAACCCATTTCACGTAGCCTATTTAGCAAAAAAAACTCATGGGATGTGTTAATTAAATCAAGCATATACACTTTTGAACAAGTGCCTTTTATAACATATTTTACCAGTTTTATCTTTTTTAATATCAAGTTTTTTCTTAAAAATCTTAAAATTTTGCCAATTAAATATATATGTAAGAGAGTATAGTATTTAAAAACATTGGTATATTTTCAAAAGAAAGCACGAAAATCTTCACAATAAATAATACAAAAATAAGCTAAAGAAATATACTTCTCTAAAGTTGTTCTTAGCCATCGTTTACACAGTTGATTGATCTCCATTTCCTAATAAATGAAAAATACATCCAAGAAACTGTTTGTATAAAAACCTGTTATAATGTCATACAAGGAGAACTGATTATTTTTATTATATTTATAACTGTTATTGGTACAAAGTACAAAGTTATACTTTTCAAAATTTATACTTCATAGACTTACCTGAAGCCTAATGACAAATTTTTATATTGGCTTCTTCAAAGTCGTCATGGCTAAGGCAGTCTGCGCTGCGATTAATTGGAACAGGCGGATTAGTTTTACATAAGATGTCCTCATCATTGTATGTCATGACATCTTTGGAGCTGTGGCGTTTTTGGGTATGTCTTCCTGATAAGTAATTGTCCTTTTTGGTGTGGAGAGAAATTGGGTGTACTGTATGGGTAATAAATCACTAATTATACTTAGAAAATTTATGTTTTTTGTCATTAACTCTGTATAGTTATGTGTCTAACATTGATAGAATAATGCAAATAAGAAGTCGTCATCAATTATAAATTTTTATTAACGTTTTGTTCTGCAGCAACACTTCCATTGAAACCAGTGTTTACTGTAAGACTTAGAGTGCCAACCTTTTGGCCAAGTGTTGGAGCAAAGTTTCAAACCTGGAGTTCTTGCCAAATACAAACCTCATTACGGTAGTATAGGCATCTGTTTCCTTTTGTCATTTGGCTATATAGTGAATGACTTGTTACCCAAGGTTATAGGTCATCTCTTAGCTTAGGAAACAATATACACCAGACATAAACTGGTATTTGCTATGTTTCGATAAAAGTAAAGCTTAGATATTATTCTTATATATCTTATTTATTATTTAGATGTTCTTCGTCCTTATATATATGTCATTAAATCAAGTATTTTCTACTATATTGACTTGTAAGTAAATAGTTTGTAATTTTATTATTTTCATTTTGATTTTTAATGAATATGCATTTTAAATCTTTCCTTGTATTGCTATAAAATTCTCTTTTAGATGCATTTCTTGCAATCCTAAAAAAAATAATTAGCTTGACTTGTAATATAATACAAATATTTTCACAAAGATTAAATCTTAGACACAGATATTTAACAAGTCATCTGTTGGTGTTTTCAGGTTTTAAATTTTTTTATTTAAATACATTTCTGGATGTGCAAGTAAGGTAACTTATAAATCATTGACCAGAGGAAGCTGTTTCACAAATTTGGTTGATATGTTTTGGTATATAAAGATTGTCTAATTAAAAAAAGATTTTTGCAAATTTAGTTCCTACAGAGTCAAAAGTAATAGCAAAAGAAAGAGCTGCTGGTATGTATCGGCTGTCTGCATACTATACAGCAAAGAATGTGAGTGATATACCTGTGCTTATAGTACCTCAGATGATCATTTACTTTGTTACATACTGGATGACAGGTTTAAATCGCTCAGAGATATTCTTTGTTGGAGTGCTAATGGTAGTCTTGATTTCATTACTGTCTCAGGTGAAAGTTATTTGGTTTAAATCTTTTAATTTATCTAATTATCAACAATAAAAATGATATTGTTAATAATATTGTTGATATAAATCAGCCACATAATCAGTGTAAGGTAAATTTCATATATTTCATGTATTGATCACTTTAAATTTTATGATGTGATTTGGGGGTCAAGTAATTGACCATTTTAAAAGAAGTTTTTCACGTCTTATTGATGTATAAATGAGGTCAAAGTAAACTTGAAACTTAATATTCTGTTACTCATGTCTTCTTCCAGTATGTTCATGTATACTGGAGGAGTTTAAAACTAGCAACTATAATAAAAGGTTTTGTGATAGTTACAGTTACAGTGATAGTTTCATATAGGTCATTTACAGGACCTCAGCCAGAAATAAGGCAGAACACTTTGCTAAGTTATTCAGCAGTAATTTCTGTATTGATGATTCTGGATGCACATTGCCTGACTTTTCACCTAGGTCTAACTTGGCTCATCCAGCGTAACACTTAAAATGGTTGTATATGTTATCGCTTTTCTTGATCCTTCTAAAACTTCTGGATTATAGTCACATGGTAACTTTGGGGAAGTTTTGAATACAATTCTTTTTTGTCAGGCAGGGAAATCAAGGTGGTCCTTGGTGGCCACTCTTCGAATTATTGCTCTGTAAATTCTGGTTTCTCTCAATGTTTCGTTCTGGGCCCTATTCTTTTTCTAATTTTCATTAATGATTTTGATGATAGCATACTTTTCAAGCTTGCTATACTGATGGATGGTATGTCTTTGTACTCATTTTTAGGGAAGACATACATCGCTTTTGATAAGATTGAAATGACAGCTGATTTAGAAGATGATCTTCACACTCTTGTTAAATTGGTTGAGAAATGGTTGGTGTCATTCAAAAACGAAGCATCTTTCCGTAAACTACTTTAGGGTATCTCTCTTTCTATCTATACTGAAAACCTCACTGAATGTATGCACAAATTCAATTGGTAGGTCTATTGTTCACAAATAACTTCCCTTGGAATTCTTACATTAAATCCATTGCAAAATTTCCTGCCATGAAGTTTGGATTTCTATTTTGGGTGTGGCACTTTCTTTTACTTTATTTCTACTTTAATGCTACCATTCAACCATGTTTTAAATCTTGTGCCATCTGTTCTATAAGAGTAGTTCCATGAAAGGTTATGGAGAAAAAAGGACGATGTTTAATAAATATGTAATGTATGCGTAAAATATGGATAACAGCATTAATTAAAGGTTTTAAAAATTATACAAATAAATATTTGAAACTGATGTAACCACCTTTTTAGCAAAAGATAGTTTAGCAAGCTATTGATCAAAATTAATACAGCGTATTTGGAATTCCATTTTTTTCCGCAAGATACTCGCAGCAAGAAATACGGAATATGGAGTTTCGAGTAAGCAAACAATTCATGGGAAAGAAAGTTTAATAAAAATGAAGAAAACTGATAATTGAGTCATCTCATTACAACTCATAGTAATTCTCTGGAAAATTTTAAGCTTTTTAGTTTGATGGGATTTGAGTTTTATTAATCATATTTGAATATTTCACACTTACAAACATTTGGTTTTGAGAAAAAAAGTTGAACAATATGAATTATTCACAGTTTGTGGAAATAAAAACAAGAAATTATATTATATCTTGTTTTTTTTTTGTTTATTTTTTCTACATTAAACATTTTAAACAATGGTAATATTTAGTAAAAGCTTTTATCAGCATTTTAGCTAGAAACAATTTAAAATATACGCAATAATTTTTTTTTTTTCTTTTTTAAATTAAAAACGACAACAAAAAAAATGCAATAATGAATTAAAAAAGGTTAACAATCAAACAAAATCGAATAATTATAAATTGTTTTTAGGTTAATTTATTTTGATTCTGGTAGATTGGTACATGAAAAAGTCTAGTCAACTGTGTGCTAACATTAAAAAAATTTAATTTGGTTTAAACTACTTTACTACCTTGCTATCTTTTTAAACCAAATATTAGAAGTTGATTTCTTTGGTGGTTTTTGGTTGCTATCATGTATGCCTTACTCCCCCATTCCATTAAAATTTGGTATCTTAAGTAATTTTGAAGATATCAAAAAAGATATTAATAAAATTAGCTATCAACACAACGCTTACTCAACCAATTTCTTTTGATTCTAAAACATAATCGTTATGTTGATGATTTGCAAGAAAAACAAGTTTGTTACCAAATAGACGAAGTAGAATTTTTAGTTGCGGTTTTTTTTTAAACTATAAAATATTGTGCGTAATTAAACATCCCCGAAACTCAATAAGAAGATTGAAATCAATTAATAGCTTAATTAAAGAGAGAATGTTGTTTAATATACCAATTGCACTCATTTTAATTTTGAAACGAAATACAGTTGTGAATTCATGTCTTAAATGATTCAATGAATTTTAAAGTTTTTCCTCACAACCTTTATTACTTTACAAATTTTTAAAATCAGCTGTTAATTATTGTATAGGCAAACAAGAAAGTTTGATATTTGCTATAATATGATTTCGTATATGCTTTGAGAAAGTCAATTTAGAATCAGCATTAAATCCTAGCAGTTCCACTTCTTTTTTTACAAATACATCTTTTCCATCAATATTGAAAGACTGGTGTGGTTTTCATTCCCAAGAACATTATTTGAAACTTTGCAGGTTTTGTGCCAGAGTTGTTTGTAAACCATTCCTGAACATATGGTATCTTAGATAGACGGGACCAAACTTTATCAAACGTGAAATTGCAGGCGTAAAGAGTGTTATCATCTGCAAAGTTACAAATATTGGAATCTATCACAAAAAAGAACATATCATTTATAGATATATTAAAAAGAAGTGGGCTCAAAATAGAACCTTGCGGAACACCTAGTGCGATGCTCAACCACTCACTAAGTTTAGAACCTAATTTAACCCTTTGTTTTCTTGATTGGAAGTAGCTTTTTATAAACCGCATAAACTTTTTTTTGAAAAACTGTGTGCTATGAATTTAGCTAGCAGAAGATTAAGTAGAATGCAGTCATAAGCCTTTGACAAATCCATTAAAATGGTCCCTATAATACCTTTTTTTATTGAGACAATTTTGGCGAAACAAAGAGTTTTGGGTGGAGGAGCCTTTGCGGAATCCACAGAGAAGTGGAAAGAATTTATCGCTAAAAAAAAATACATAAATTAGGGTGTCAAAATTTTTGCTGACTAATTGTAACTTGAGATGACATCATCAGTTTTGTGGTCAAGAAGTTTTTTTTTTTTTTTAATTCAAAATTTGTTTTTATTTATGGATAGGCAATATAGAATCGAACAAAAGTTATAAAAGGCCATACCTTGAAAATGCATATCGAGATATGATTTAATGTGAAGTTTGTGTAAAATACTGACCAGGATTTTACAGAACAGAAATTAAAAATTTTATAGCTTGGTAAGGAGCATTAGCCAAGTATGAGATTGATGGATGTCATGGACAATTATCGATCACAACAGCAATTTTTTGAGCATTAACACAAAACTTTTAGTGGAGTATACGGCCCTTCAAAGATCTCACTGTTCATCTAACTCTTCTTTTGTGATTTGTACTCACATGGTAGTTGCTGGACATTCTTGAAGCAGTGGGATTTTTAGATTATTCGATCACAAACTTTGACATAAAATTTATTCTATTTGCCCTCTTGATGCCTACATGCAGTCTACAAAATACCAGTCAGTATTTTATACTGACCGGTATTTTTGTAGACCACATTAATCTTTCGTTTTATTTACTTTTACTGTTAACTTAAATTTCCTTAATACATGTTCATGCTTTTTTTTACCAATAAAATTTCCTTAATACATGTTCATGCTTTTGTTTACCAATAAAATTTCCTTAATACATGTTCATGCTTTTGTTTACCAATAAAATTTCCTTAATACATGTTCATGCTTTTGTTTACCAATAAAATTTTTACTAATAGTTTTATATTTAGGTTGTTTATTTAAAAATAGAAGCATAGTATAGACATAAGTCTATGCAATAGCTTCTATTTTTTAAAGAACAAAATTGACCAGCATGGCTTTTGGTTACATAAATATGTTTATGAAATAAAATTTTTTATGATATCTTTCCTAATTATTTCTCTTTTTATATTAGTTTCATTAAATAAAGAAAGTAAAAAATACGAATGAGTTTGAAGAAAGTGAAGAAAGAGCTGCTAAAAGATACAAGAAATCAAAAGAAGAAAAATGTATCATTTGTATTAAAAGTGATGATAAAGAGCGGGTATGTATGTTTTTTTTTTTTTTTTTTTTTTTTTTTTTTTTTTTTTTTTTTTTTTTTTTTTTTTTTTTTTTTTTTTTTTTTT
>JAUZNK010045448.1:0-14075 GCA_035046665.1 Euphysa ruthae | reverse complement strand
ACTTGCTTAGTATTAATTAGGATATTTGTTTAACTTACTTAGTATTAATTAGGATATTTGTTTAACTTGCTTAGTATTAATTAGGATATTTGTTTAACTTACTTAGTATTAATTAGGATATTTGTTTAACTTGCTTAGTATATTAGCATGCAATATCATTAAGTAAAGTAAAATTTTCATTACTATTCACAAAAACGTAACAATTAATTTGCAGAAAATATAATTTTTAAATCCTTGTAAAATTTTTTCTCGTTACATTTAAATATGATGGAAGTTTTGATGACATAAATTTACAGCAATTTTAACTGACGAAATTGGAATTTTGTAACATGATACAATACAAGGATACATTTTCCTTTTTTTGAAACATTAGCCTCGGAAAGCCGCATGTAGTAAAAAATAATAAAAATGACATCAATTGATATAACACTCTTAACACCGGAAACATGCTTGGCCACAAAAGTTCGCGGTAAACATGCAGCTATTGAATTGATTTTAATAAGATTAAAAAATGTTGTGTATTATTTTCATCAGGTTTGAGTTGATGATGATCATGAGAAATTATTATAGTTGAGGCCACCCTAAATTAATTGTTTAATTGATTGTATCACTATTGTAATATTTTTTATCATAATTAATTTACCCGCTCAATTTTTTTATTATTAATAAATGTCCTGGCTTCCCTACTTGAATATTTTTTATAAATCTTTTCTACTGGAATATTTTCAACTTGCAAAACTGCAAAGAAAAAAAATTTTTACAGATAAGGCTGGGTTACAGCAAACAAACAATTATGTTGGGGAGGCCTGATCAGAAGATATTTTATTAGTTCATGTCTGGCACAAGCATCAACCTGTCAGGCAAATTGATTGTCAAAATAAAATAATCATTATTTCAAACCATGTGTAACAGTATTTTTAAGGTACACCATGAAACTGCTCTATAATATTTAATGCAGTCAAGTAACTGCCAATTGCATAATTTTGATGAAACATATCTTCATGTTAAGTTGATTGAGACAATCAATATTCATTAAACCTGTTTGTTTCATAAATTGGTTTTCCACCCTAAAATTCGACTGTATCATCATTATTAGTGCCAATGAATCCATCAAAATCATACATATCATCAATATCCCTTGATGACAGAACAACCGGATTATTCATTTGACCAGATACCCATAATCTAATTAAAGTGGTTTTGATTGTTCGTACACGATGAGTAAACCATGCTTTACGCCACATCACAGGTTTTTCATTTATTATAGATTAATATATATATAATGCAAGGCAGCCAAATGAAGCTCATTTAAAGGGTCCAGCACACCATTATCTTCCATGAAATAAAAGAGCTGATAGAACAAAACAAGTACCCCATCTAATCTTCCTCTTTCTTTTAATAATTCTTTTATCATCACTACTCCAGAAAACGGAAACCTCAAAGTGATTTTTCGTATTTCTCTATTAATATTTCTTTCACAAAGAGCAGTAAAATCTATTTCTTTTAACCCATATTCTGACAGTCTACGATAAATTGTTCTTACAAATACTGACAGGAGTGTAGCTGTTTCTGAGATTAAAAAACCATCCTCAATAGAACTCTCAACAGAACTCTTTTGGTAGATAAAGTTTGAGAGCACCAGCTGTGTCCCTATTATAATTTTTATGTTTGGCAAGAACCGTACACAGAACAGTCATTGCGTAGTCGCATTATAACTGCACGATCAATAACTCCAATTTCTTCAAACTCCGTTAACGAGAGTGATGATATTAAATCAGGGGTAATATTTTCTATTGTAAATCTGCCAATACTACTTTCAATTCCCTTTCTTTTCAAAATATTATTCGTTGTGTCAGAAATTGTACCCAAGAGCTTTATAACGAGAATCAGGCTTTTTAAAATATAAGTAATACAATAATATCATACATCATATCTTGGATATATCCATGCATAGCTCTAGCTAGGTAGTAGGTACTTAGCTAATATAATAGCTACAGTGGATAGAACTAACAAACTGCAGTCAGCTAGCTTCTAGACTATATCTATCAACTCTATAGCTATTTTATTTTATTTACTTCAAATAAGATTGGCTGAAACTCTTTTTTAAAATGTTCGTAAAATTAATTTTGTCAGATTTTTCAATGATGATTTCATATTTAAATAAAATAATAACCTTATTTCCCACCATTATTTCTGCAAATATTTTGTACCCTTGACCAATATGGCTTCCAATATCCTGTGACTGTATTTAAGATATTTAGAGCTATATAATACAGACAAGTTTTTGATTTTGTTTCGAACAAACTGCAAAAATCTAGAAGTCTTTACCTTCTGAAATTTTTAAGACATTTAGCAATTAATAATTGTATGCCAGTTAAGGAAAATATGTGTCGAAATATATTCAATCATGAGTTTAATCAAGAATTTCAAAAACCGAAGATTGATCTATATGACAAATATTATGAATTCAGAAACATCGATATTCATAGCGTTGTTGACACTGAAAGTTTTTATTGTCATACAACCTCAAAAAATGACTCTCAAGCTGAAGGAATCGAAAAATACTGTAGTATTTATTGTCTTGGAAAATTTTGCCGAAATCGAACATTGGGAATTTTTATCGAATGAAAACTTTCAAATTATAATTTAACTGGTCAGTGAACAAAAAAGCATAAGCTTTGCTTGGCAATATTCTTTATGGCTGTCTTTGGCCGAGCGGTTAAGTCTTTGGTTTCTGTCACAGAGGTGCGGGTTCGACGCCCCTTAGAGACCAATAATGGGACCGAACCCACAGCTCTTGGATCCGGAGACCGATGCCTTACCCCGCTCGGCCAACTCTTCCACCAACTGTTCAATTCATGTATTGAATTTATCAGATAATACAAATTTCAAATATATTTGCTTTTATTTCGTCAATCAGTGGCGACTTGTGATATCCTCTTAACGTCAGAGATGAGTTAAAAAATTGTTTGTTTACAAAAAAACGTGCCCAGCACTCTTTTGATTTGGTTAAGAAATTAATTTCTGATTTTCATGGTGACGCTGAAAAATTTTATCTCCAACCTTATAAAGTTGTTGGAAGCCATGCTTTTTTTAAAACCTCAGTCGAAAAGCTACTCTTCTCGTTTGGTACGAACTAGTAAATCCATCTACATTCTCTGATAAAAAAAAAGGGTATAATTGGCTATGGTTATGTTTTTAGAGCCTTTTATCGGAGAATTCGTAACTCAAATTCGTAACTTCCTGTAGATTTTATTAGCTGGAAAATTTGGTCGAAAAGAAAATCCGTCTCCCGGATTATCTATCAATAAAAAATTTGTTGACGCTGTAAATCAGGGGGGAATGTCTCATCAAATGTAATAACTAAAGTATAGATGGTTTTCAAAAAGTTTACAAGCACTTTAGCATAAAATGTTGACATTAAGCAAATGGTGCTTGAGTTGTTACAAGATTTTATTGTCTTATCTAGATACTCAAATATTTGTGATACTTCATCTGTAAAAGTTTCTGAAGAAATAACTATGAATCTACTTGATCACCTTTTAACTTAATGCATACAAGTGGGATCCTTTTCATGTGCTAAAAATCAAGTAAGTACACACAAACTACAAGCAAAGAAACTCAAAGTCAACACTTTACGGAAAGAAATCAAGAAAACATCATCTACTCCAAACAAACAACTTTGATCGACCTATGTACAAAACGGTTAACATCTTTTTGAGAAAATTTAAAACAAAGAATAACAGAGTTTCGCAATACAATACAATACATTTGAATCTTGTGGTTTTTTGAGCACTTTCTTGCATATTTCATTAAAAAACCATGTACGTAATTTGCATTTTTTTTTTGTTTACATTTTCTACAGTGTTTTGAAACACATTGTTTCTAAAAAATGTTCATGCTTTGAGTGGTGAAATAAAACATAAAACAAATAATATATATATATATATATATATACAATAAAAATTAAGAAAAAGTATATATTTAAAATTTGAATACTAATATCCTTAACAATTTTATGCACCTGTTTTTTTTTCTTTACGTCTGAATTTTTTATTTTGACCTTAAGTTCTTAGCTGTTAATGTCATAAGCCTTTTTCATATAGCACGATTTTACGCGCAGATAATACGTTTGCTATGAATATGATTTTCAATTAACAAAAATTAATAACACAGGTTAAAAATTTTAACTAAATTTTTACGTTGGGTTTTACTTTTCTTAATGATATGTTTTGATTTCGTAAAATTTTACGGTGTAACGTGATGCTGGATATCGAATGACCTTAGAACGGAAACACCGCCTCTCTAACAGGAGAACGTCCAATTTTATGATTCAGTTGTTTTAGCATACTGCCATGAGTACTAGATAGCAGTAATTTTTTTTTTAAATTATGGTAGACAATAAAACTTATATAATATTATACTATAAAATTTGATGCTTTTTTAATTCTTAATTGTTTTTTTTTTTTTTTATAAAGCAGGAATATTGTGTAAATTCCTTTTGTTGGCTTGAAATTGTGAAAACAAAACAGAAATATTTTTTACTTTAATTTATAAATATGCTGTTAAAAATATAAGTTTTAATGACAAAGCACTTGTTGCTTTTTAAAATACAATGTGGCATTCCAACTTTTATTGGACATGAGTCTCTTTATCCATAAAACTTTCACCTCTTCATGCTCGCTTGCATAACATATCATAAATGTTTTTGGAATTAAAAGATATTGGGCGCACACATCAACTTTTAGTATCACATTTATTTGATATGAAAACCACATATGCGAATTAAAATCGGTTAAAATTTAATAAATGTCCCATTTCATGTTTTTTTCTGTAAATTTCATTACAAAAGTCAATTCACATATTTTTCACTTATATTTGTTCATTATAGGTGGCACGCACCTATTTGTACATAGCACAAATACATAACCGGAATTTTGTCGTTCCCGTTACCAATTAAGCAGCATTACGTAACTAAATAATTACCCAGGATTCCTAGCGCAGTTTAAACTAGAGTAGTACTGAAATTGTAAAAAACAAAAGTTTCGAATGTGATAAAATATTTCCAAAAGGAGCCCCCAAGCTGTGTGTTATGTCACAGAGCTTAGTTAACATTCCAAGCAACAATCAAACTAAATATCCCTCACCATACAGCTATCTTATATACCTTTTGGTATGCTGCAGATGGCAAATAAGGGCTAATAGGTGCATAAAATGCCAATATAAAAAACAGGTAAAAAAAATCATGTAAATAAAGTGTAGCATACAGGGAGGGAAAAATCACTCAGTTTGCATTTCTTTACATAAAGCCATAGTCACAATATCACCTGAGTAAAATGTATCTGTCAGCCATATAAAACGAGTGTCATGGACAGATCGAAAAGGTTTAAAAAATCATTTCGCTTAATAACGTGGTCGTTAGTGTTTCGAATGTTGAAGCAGCCAAAGAAGTTGTTAAACACACTGCAGTATTCAGCCGTTTTAGAAGCTTCATTTGGCCAATAAAATTTTGATGCAGTTCTCACAGATGTACTTAACACTTGGGCAGCAAGTCTAACACTCATGGCTGAATATGGAGTTAAATTGATGTGCTCTATCTATAGTTAATTTAGGACACGTTGGAAGTTCAAAACTCTTCATAAAAAAGTTTAGAAATATGTGTCCACAAAATAAAATCATCCTTGTTCCACATATAGCATGCGCCTCGTCCTGCACCAGAATGAGAAAAACAGTTCTGTGCTGTTTTAATCAGATGTGGAGAGTCAGATAAAAAATAAATGAAATGTTCATAGTCTGCAAATTTATAACGAATTTTGTATGTGAACTCAATGTTTTCCCACATATGTCGGTTTTGTCTGTGAAATCGAAGTGGATGTGGAAAAATCTGCGGTTAGAAGATGCACAATCGCATGTTGTGGCAAAGACTTTTAATGACATCTCTAGAATACCAACTGCTGTTCAAAACACTGGAAACAATTCAATAGCTTGAATGTTAGTTGCTGCAAAATTACGGAAACAGTATTTAAACGGATTAAAAACACTTCTGACTAGAAAAACTAAAGCATGAGTAGCAAGTTGATCAGCTTTTTCAAGTGTCGCAAAATTTATATTTGGATCGCCTAAGTATAAAAGCCCGATCAGTTCCCTTGAATGTTTTCCCCAAACCAAGTCTTTCTGGATCATCATTTCATCAAAAAGAAGAGTTACAAACCGTTTTTTTTTTTTCTGAAAAATGTTCAACCTTTTTCATTAGATCAGAAACAATTTCCGGGTTAAAACCTTGTTGTGAACGAATATAACTTTTATAATCATATAACCGTCTTCTACTTGGTAGAATAACAAGTCCAGTGTTAGCTTTTTCGTTTAAACGCATTTCATCATAAACAGCAGATTTACTGGCAAGACTCAAACAAAATCTAATAATCATTGGGTCATAACGAAGGCCCTGTTTAGATGTTTGGAGGTATTTTTGTTGTTCCTCCCAAAAAAGTTTCACGAATGGTGTTGGAGAAGTGTTATTATTTGACATGATTGACATCAAATCTTTGTTGAGGTCTTCACTAACAACATGCTAAAAAGTAGAAATTTCTTTCTTCATTTCTGCGATTTGAGCTTTTAATTCTTTGTTGTCTAAGTGATGCCCTTGAAGAGTTAAAGTTAGATTAAAATCAATTTTGTAAAATTTACTGTATTATTGGAAACATTAAAATATCCCAATCATTTAATTTAAGAAGAAAAGCACGTTTAGCAAACTCTTCAAACAATTTATAGGAAGAAACAGGTGGAGGTGGCACTGAAAATCATCATCTTCATCATGATGAAGAGGGTGATTTTTTTGAAGAAATCAAAACAGCAGATGCTCTAACAGAGGAAGTTTGAGATGGGATTGATTTAATTGGAAGATTCAAAGTTGGGATTGATTCAGGTTTCAAGGTTGTTTTAAATGATCGACAATGAGTAGAGAAATATTGTAATGCTTCTCGCATACATAGAGATTTATTATTAACTTGACATTTCAAACTTGCATCCATTGAGCGATCTCTTGTAATGATTTTTACAAGTTTTTCTTTCCATTTTGAACTAAACTCGTCGTCCAAACTTGGAATCTTGAAGATGGAAACACCTTTATGCATTTGAGAAGTATCACAACTAAAAATAGAACAGTTAGCTCCAGGCATTTTGAAAATATGGCTTCAAAACACAAATTTTCTTCGAAAACAACAGCGATGCACCTAATGCTAACTTTCTTTTGTGCACCTATTGGTGGACTGGTCTCGAGAAAATTGGGTACAAAAAGACATTTATGCGATTCACGGTCCGTCCAGACTTTTTTCTTATGACTATGGTTTCACTAGGTTATTTCTCACGAAGTACTTCTAAATGTTCGTATATTCTATTAAATATTCAATACTTTGAAGTTTAAATATTCATTACTTAGAAATTACATTTTGTAAGTTTATAATAATCTTATTTAGGGAAGGTTGGAATCTTATGATAACTTTATTCTCTTCAACCCTTTCATTATGTCTTAAACCTACCTCAAACTAATATAGTAAACAATTAAAAACCACAATTATATATATGATTAAATATAGGTTAAATATATTTTCATCTTAATCTTAACTGAGATTATTCATTGTTTTTAAAAACAACAATTATAGCCTACAAATTTTGGCAATACACCATTGCATTTAGATATAAAATCTACATCAGCAGAGTTTTGTTTTATGTATGTTTTTATTTATATCTAATAATATATATTTACTGGAAGAAGGTATTATTTACATCAAAATCTCTGCTACATGTTTTAGATGTGTGAAACTGATTTATGTATAGTTACAGTTTGAGCATTTTAAAAACAACCTCGGTGATAATCCTTGTTTCTTATTATACCGTTTTTCCAATGTTAACGCAGAATTTCCACACTCCGAACACGACAATGAACTTAAAACACCAGAGCTAGAGAACAACTATCAATTAAACGATAGCTTGAAGTAGCATCAAATTTGCCTGAAGTAGATGTTTTGATATCTTCAATTTTATGAGTTTAATTTAGTTTTGGCTGTCGTTAAGAAATACTTTATTTAACGAAAGAAAGATTGAGTAGATTCAGAGTAGTATTTATTGGTTGTATTTAAATTATTATTCATATTTATCATTATCATCGTTTTCATTTATAGCCACAGTAGATGTTTTAGTATTAAATCCCTTTCTTCGCCAAAATCCTTTTTTTCTTTGCTTGATTTTACAAGTTTTAGCCATTTTTTAAAAAAAGCTTTTTTGTTGACAAATAATCGTACCGACCTGTTGAACAGATATTTTCTAGATTGCTTCATATATCAAGAAGCCATAAAAAGCTGAATTTTATCGTTTCTATTACTGTGTGCGCTACGATCTAGCATTTACTATTGACATGACGTTGCTATGTGTGAGAATTTATAAGTGGTATATTTAAGTAGAACTTGAAGCACTTATACTCAGAATTAGTAATTAAAGTGATGTTTTTTTTATTCTACGTATTTTCAAGTAAATATAAAAACATAAAAATCAAAAATCAGTTTTTAAATAAATAAAGGGGTGGCCCCTTATGAACTGTTTTATGTATTTTAAAGATTTTACGAGCCTTTTTATCGGTCCCGCTAGCCTATTATTTTTTGGTCAGATTGGCAATTTTTATATCATTAGTTCTGTTAAGTGTTTTTACTTGCAATTGGTTCAGCTCCTAGAAATCATAGAACAGAGCCTATTTTGAAAATTTGACTTACACATCATTTTCCCGTTTTAAAATATTGCATATTATATATTTTACGCTTTCGGGCCTAAATTTTGGGTAAGCAAGTCATAAAACTAAAATTTTCAAAAATAATTTTTGAGCATGTTTTTTTTTTAGTACATTGTCTTATCTGTACAAATTTATTCAAATTTGTCAATAAATCAGGCTTACTTTAATTAGCACCTACCTACCACCTTAATGAAATTCCAGCAACATATTAATGAGAAGCTCTCAAATCTGCCTGGATTTGTATATATAACGACAAATTTTCTTTGCAATAAAAATATTTTATTTAACAAATCCGATTTGAGAATTACCAACTTAAGGTGGATTCACTATAATAATCAAGGAATTTTTTTGAACAAATAATATTTAACTGACTTTTTTATGGCTGTAATTTATTTATTTAAATAACCGACCAACAAATACAATATTCAGAAAATTGTGAAAAATGCTAAAAAAAAAACACGAAAAAAAAAATTTGTTGGAGTGAAAATTTTGTAAATTATCAAATAACTAGTTAAAGCCTATAATCATTGTCTAAAACTCTCTTCTACCTTAGGAGGTTCCTTCTTTCTCAATATTATGACTTTGTGTTTTACTATGTCTGAGTAGACTCTTAAGGTCGATTTTTTTTTTTTTTAAATTTATTTATTTACCATAATGGCGGGAGGTCATCGAAAGTCGATCTTATTAAAAACCACCCATGGCAGAGCTCGAACCGGAGACTTAGCGCATGTTAAGGGTATTATATATAATTAGCTATATAACTAATATATCTATAACGTTAGGGTCTATAAACCACTATTATAATACAGTTGAGGCCATCAATAAGTAAAATATATTTGTTATTGAAAAAAAAAAAAAAAAAAAATAGCTGTCAGCATGAAAAAAAGCAGCGCTTGCAAGAGAAAAATATTCGGAAAATAAAATCAAAATTCAAAAGTCTGAGCATTTTTCGTTTTTTTTCTGTCGACCCAACATATTATAACACGAAAAATGTTTGCATAACTCATTTACACTTCTGCAACATTTTGTCATGTTATTACCTGGCTAAATATTCAAATATTTCACGATGTATAATGCTGCTTTTTAGGCGTAGTTGAAATGCGCAATGGCATCACATACACCTAGGTATAAAACACCCTTTTTTTAACATATCTTTTTTACAAAGGTCTTATAAATAGGTAATATAGCCTTTCTGATCTCTATTTTTAGGCCACTTTTTCATTTGTAAAAGTTGGTGCAATTTTTTTTGTCTCGTTTAATGTGGTAGACTAGTAGATATACTAAGTTCCTTCATATTCATGATATTTACTTCATATTTTTAACAATGATAGTTCTTATACCAAAACTAATAAAAAAAAATTTTGTCACGAAAAATTGGGCTGCGGGACTAAAAAAAGTACTAAAAGCGTTACTACGGTGAACAACTACAAAAGTACAAAAGCTACAGGCTTGAAATTTTCACTGAACAACAAGCTATATATTCAAACTTGCCATAGTAACTTATATCTGTCAAAAGATTAAATTTTGACATGTTGACAACTTCTCCCGCTTAAAAAGAAGTAATTTTGGGTTAAAAAAGGCCAAATAATTTAATAACCACGCCTTAAAATGTAAAAATTTTACTACAAAAGTGTATATTAGTTAGCAGCAGAAAATATTTTGAAAATTTCATCAAATTTCAAAAAAATGTTCCCAAGTTACAGACCGCAACGCAATGAAAAAAAGCAATATGTAAAAACACCATTAAGTATAAATCTCCTATAAAAATAAAATAAAAAGATGCCCTTTAGAAATTAGCCCCGTATGTTTTTTTTTTTATGATTTAATCATTAAAAAGTAGTTTAAAAATATTTAGAAATACAAACCCAAAATTTGAGTAAACTTTATTACAGCATAAACGTATCGACCAGCAGAATCATTTTTTGATTTCGCCGATAAAATAAAAAGCTAAAATCAGATACTGTAACTGAAATATTCAGTTTACACTTTTGAACATTTTTTTTTTTAAACCATATGTTATTCCTTCGTTTTTTCATTACCATTTGCAAAGCCTTTACGATCGGCTCGCTTTCGCTTACGCTGGTGTTTAATCGCGTCCGTCTCTTTTCATTCTATGCGTAAAACGTGGTCTATAAATGCAGATTTGCAAAACGCAGCAGTAAACATACCAGGTTCTATCTTAAAATTACTTCGAACCTCTAGGAGTCCCATAGATCCATCATTGAAGGTTATTACAGTTTACGCACATCCTATTTCAATTGCTCTTTTTGAAAACGCTTCCAAATAATCTCATTTAGAAGAGGAAATCTACAAACTTCAATCAGGATTTTATTAAGGGTTTTCTACTTATGAAATACTTGCCGTATCTTCATGATGAAATTATAAAAGGCTTTGAAAAGGAACGTCACACTGGAATGATACTTACTGACCTACAAAAATTCATTGAGGCAATAGATCACACCAATTTGCTCAAAAGATTAAAGCAAATGCGTTTTCCAGAGAATGTAGATTTTTGGTTTAAATCCTACCTAACAAATAGAGAATCATAGAGAAGCATACTCTTTAAATATCATAACTAAGTCAAACACCTGATATGTATACTAGATCAAGTCTTATTTATTTAAAAGACATTTAAAGAATTTCTAAAAGGCGCACAAAACAAATGCATAAGATTTTACTCAAGTTTAGATGGTTGTAGCCACATAAGTACTAAACAGTACAACGCAATATACCGGTTGCCTGATGATATGAGTGTAAATCAGAACATTACTGCACTTACAAATCAATGAATATTTTTATTAATTTTATCTCTTCTGTAACAGAAAAAATTTACAGTGTAAATAAAAACGAATATATATATATATATATATATCTAAATTGTCTTTCAAAAAAATATATCTAGCTAAGAATAAGTTTTTAAAAATGGTTCTTATTTACCTCACTGTATAATTTCAATCAAAACACGGAAACCTTGTAGAAGACCATTTGGGTCTTATCATCGAGAAACGATATTCTGCGTGATTTTGCTTTTGAAACTATTGTATGAATTATGTTTTGTCTTTTCCAATGCAAAACAAGATTTTAAAACAATAGTTTAAAATCACATGAAGGAAAATTATATGACTTTATAGATTTTTCTGAAAAAGAGAAAGTGTTTTTTTTATTTCAGAGAGGTTCGAGTTGATAAGAGTTTTTTTCCACAGATGAGGGCCACAAAATGTAAAGGCAAATTCTTTGTACTTTATATGAATTGATGGTTCTACTAATAGAATATAACAGATTATATTCGTTTTGTGGTTTTAACGTATATAATTTCAAAAAAACCTTTGGGGATAAGTTTCGTTTGCATTTGAACATAGAAGTGAGAGTTTGAAAGATGTTAAGCTCGTATACATTTATGATGTTCATTTCATTAACCAGAGGCTTTGATAATTGATTAAGCGAACGATGCGTTTTTGTTGACGATACAGAGTTTCTAGTTTGGATTTATAAGCTTGCTGACCCAAGCCATGGTCCTATAATTTGAATAAACGTGTACAAATGCCGAATAAAACTGTTTTAGTGGTGATTTATTCAAGTTATGGCTTTTATATGATTCCAATGCTCTTCGAAATTGCGGAGGATTTGCAGTAGTCAGGTTTTCGTCAATTAATATGCCAAGAAACTTTGTTACGTAATCTCTTCTAATAATTACGTTATATAAGTTTAATATTTGTAAATCATTTGTGATGAAATTTTTATTATGATAAAAAAGAGCAAACTTTGTTTTTTCGACATTTAAAGAAAGTTTATTTGCCTTAAACCATGTTGGAATTTTATTTGGCTCATTATTAATTTTTGCAAACAAGTCATCTAAATTTTATTCAGATGAAAATAAATTTGTGTCGTCAGTAAAAATTAATGTATCTTGAATTTTGAAGATTGGATTTAGTCTAGCAATTTTAAGTAGATCGGAAAATCCCATAGATTTATTTAAAATATAAAATAAAGATTTTCGTAAAATTTTTACTACAGTAAGAAAAACGTTACTAGTTATTTCGTCAAAACCACTTGATTTATTTCGTTTAACAGAAGAAATGACATTGTTGAACTCTGTATTATAGTATAAATTACGATATTAAAAATTATGAAATATTGAATACTGATCATTTCTAAATATTTACAAACCATCCAGTTAGGAAATTTATTTATTAGCCATATCAATCAAAGCTCTAAAGCAACTTCTTTTGTCCTCTTGATAAATTTTTCAGCGCATGCTGCTTTGTTTCCGACTAATTTTATTGTCATATGAGCGTCAATATTAAACCGACAGAAAGATGCAAAGTTATCGTCTTGAATTCCTGCTAAATTAACCACATTGACTCCACTTCTCTTCACCATCCTACCGATATAAACATCAGCAGATCTAGCGGTGGAATTCCAATCAAAATTCTTACACACTTTTGAGACAAGGTCTGCAGTGATCAGGAAGATGTTATTTTTAGCGTACACGGCATTTCTTAGTTCTAGGCTTCCTATTTTTTTGCCAGTCCTCGGCTCCAGCATTAGACCAGCATATAAATCTTGCTTCAAAGTTTTGCGGTCCTGCAAATAAAAGTATAATAACATGTTATATACAATGACGTCGTCATGTAACATAAGCATAAATTGATACTGGCAATTCAACTGGACCCACTGCATTGCAGCCATGACAACATGTGTATCAGTTGCCATTGTTAAAGGTACGTCAACCAGCAGAATATCACCGTACAAAATATTTTCTTTCTCAATATATTCCATTGATATATTTCTTGTGTTTACAACAAATATATATGTCCAGTTTAACTTCAAGACACCTTTGGTAGTATCTATGGTCTTTTGTTGTTGCCACGCATTTCGAAAGATAGTTCTTGCAATAGAATCGTTGCTTTTGATGACCATAACCAGTTGTTGATGTATTCTACATCGTGTGACAGGCTGCTGCTCCAAGTGACTTTCAACATAGTTCTTATATCTTTCATCAATCTTTTGTTGTTCAAGCATGTCCAAACGATTATTAAGTTCATTTATTTTTTCCAAAACTAGTTCAAGCTCTTCCATTTCTGCGGTGTAATACGAAGAATAAATTGGGTAATTTTGGTACAAAATGCAGAATATAGATAGAGCGAATACCAGTTTTGCTGTAAGTTTCAACAAAAAGAATGTATATTTTGCTGTTGGGGGTGGTTTTTGTTCATTATTCATCTAAAAAAAAAAATATATATTTTAATATATATATATATTTAAATTGAATATATAAATATAAATATATATA
>JAUZNK010045437.1:0-16584 GCA_035046665.1 Euphysa ruthae | reverse complement strand
ATATATATATATATTTATACATATATATCTTGAAAATATGAAATAATTCTATAATAAATAACTTTTTTTTTTCTTTTTTCTCGGCAATTGAGAAAGTTCCTCTATTGAAAATTGTCCGTATAACTGACTAAATAGATGCTATTAACACCCTGTATAAACATGCTTTTATTTTATGGTTTGCACTCAATTCCTTAAAATTTTAAATCAGAAAGTACCAATTTGGCAGGTTTAAAATTTCTCAGTGATGGGCATTTAATTGCACACATTTATTGGAATTAATTGGAAGAATATGAATTTATAATGATTTACAATTGAGTTAACTTCATAGCTTTGACAAGATTACATTTATTATATTTTATATAATTTTGTTTTTAAAAAGGATAATTTATGATAGTTTATGCGTTTCAGGAAATTTAAAAACAGCTAGAGATGAGGAAGAATTTTCTAAACAAAGGATAATAATAAATCTAATCAGTGAGAACTCAGAAAAAGTTTGGAAGAAATATGCAAATGTTTGCAGTATGAAAAATACAACCCAATTGAAGCAAATAATTAGTCCAACCTTAATTATATTAGTTTTTCTTTTCGCGACATTTATATTTTTATTTTCAACTTTATTTCAGATTCATTCTAGGTTGCTATGATTCAATTATTCCTTTTAGAATATCAGTCCATATAATACCCGTCTGTTTAAATATAATGAAGAGAGTTCACAAAAACCCTACTATGAACTAAGATTGGCATCTGGATTGACTTCAGGTATATTTTTTGTTATTTGTTATGATCAGCGTTTTTAGATTTATAAGTTTATAGTTTTTTAACTCAAATATTTTCTTTATATTTCAAGTGAATAGTTATCATTATTTTAGCAAAAAAGTTTATTCTAAAGTAATTGTTCTATAAGTGTAGAAATATTACTTTTGTTCTTTGTTAGAATCTGTTTGTTTGAAAGGCACAAAGGACCTCTTTTGCCAAAGGTCTTGTTTGTGGTGCCCACTTTTTTCTGGAATTATGCTCTGATTCTGGTAGAAATTCTTTATTTCTATTAATTTGGACCCAGGCTCGCTGGCCTTAGATAGGTCAAGTCTGGTCTATAAATGATATATTTTCATGTTCATGTTCCCATTCTACAATAATCTTGTTAGAAAATATAATTTATGCCAATTTTGACATATCAGGTATTTCAAAAGTTTTATTGGACTCATGTATGGCCCTAAATGGAGCAAGTTAATTCTATTGTTACTTTAAAAATATTCTTGTTGTATCTAGGCGCAAAATAGGTTGAAAATGAAATTTTTGTTTCATAATCTTTGCTTATAAGATTTTTTATTACTTCAAAAAGCTTAGTATTTCGCTGTTTAGGCTTTTTTTTCTCTGCGTGTTGTGGTGATCACTTTAAAAGTAAGTTTATAAGAGTTTGTCGCAAATATAGTCATGATCGACATTAAAAGAATTAAGACTTACTTTTACTACTTATTTAAAATCGTTATTTGAGTGCATGGCATCTGATATTGTTTGATGTTTTTATTTTATGGTGTAAGAACCACTGACAGCATCATCTATAATTATTCACACCATAAACCATAGATTAGGTCCCTTTTATTGTAGTTGTAAAAATGATATACGAGGAGGTTTTATTCATTTGTTGTAGGACACAAATATTAATTACTAATGTTTTTCTTTAAATGATGGTTTCTTATAAACTTCAGCATTTTTAGAGAGCAGGAGCTTTTTCGGCAGTGGAGGTTTGATTAATCAGTTATGATTTGATAAGATTTTTATATTCAAATTATTATTAATGACATATTTACTTGTTTTTGAGTATACACAAATATTATTATGAATTTTAGACAGCTTCCTCTTTCATACTCTACTTCATTTCTTTCAAGCTGTTCCACCTCCCTTACCCACACAAAATAGAGATGTTCTTATTATTTTTAGAGGAACAGAGGAAACCTGGTGATAGTTGTGAAATGCCATATTTAGGAAAACATGAATTTGGAAAAACATATATTAATGTGACTCGAGGTGACTATGATACTTTATTGTTACGAACAACAAAATACCTAAAAAAGGCTATGGTAAGTGTCATTGCACAGTATTTAAAATAATTTAATCATTACCAGTTTTCTTACAAGACGCACCACTATAAATAAATTATTAGAATTTTTTTTTTATAAAAAAATATGAAATGCATCAAGACCTAATTTTCACTGCTTTTAGAGTGATTATCCGATGTTTTTGGAAGTTTTTTTCTGAATTAGGCTACGTGTAACTTGAAAATGTTGTTTTTGATTGTTTCTTGATCCTGATTATGCCCTCGATTCCAAAGGTACGTAAATTAAATTTTTATAGCCATAATCAAACACATTTCATTAAAAATCTGGACTAGTTTCCATGATTTACGGCATCACTGTTAGTCTCAAATAAAGGAAAACTTTATTAATTTTGGATCGGGAAGGAAAATTAAATTCTTTTAAAATAACTTAGTTATGAAGGTTAATGTATATGACCATATTCGGTCATAGCAGCTATTATGTGATAGAAGGCAAAATCATTTTACATTTGACATCTAATTTCAAAAATTAAATATTTAGAGAACCAATAAAGATTGTTGGCAAATAAAATTGCTCGTGATTTTTTATTCCCTTTTATCTCCGACCAACTTGTTAGCGTACATTGGGACCCATTTAATTTTGCATTGAGTTAAGGGTCCATCGAGTATATCTGCCAAAAGTCTCATTCCCAGGCTTTGATATAAATGACAGAGCTTTTCTGTTAAAATTTTCTTTAATGTTGAAATTTTTTTTTTCTGAATGTTTTGGAGGGTTAACCTTTGAAACTTGTTGCGTGCAAAATTCCAAAAATAGATATTTATAAAATTTAAGCTGCTAATATGCCAAAATTTTAACTTGCAAAATGTTATTAATGGAAAATTTGTAAATTGTTAACTTTTATAAAAAACTTTATTTCTGATTATTTTGCTATGTCTGTTATTTTGGAAATTTTACCTTGCCAAGTTTCCTTAAAATGTTAAAAAATTGAATATTTAGTGCAAGTGTTTTCTATCTGTTTTGCTTGTTTAGGAATATACAGCAAATGACAATGAAAGCAAGATGTTGGAATATTATATTCAAAGTTTTGAAGCTGGTTCTATTGAAGACCATAAAAGAGGCTCAAGTTTTTGGATTAAAAACCAACAACCAGTTGTTGAAAAGTAAGTAGATTTTTTTTTTTTATAAATCAAGGTTTAAACATTATCTTGGTATTAATTTTATCCACTTTGACCTGACTATATGAAAATTAACTTAGATTTTAGTTGAAATATGTTTACGAAAATTTTTGCTCTAATTTCAATCTTAGAGTAAATTTTTTGCAATGTAGATTTCTATCAATACAGTAAAGTTACATTTTAAAGTATATTTATTTTTCTACCTTTGATTCATGGTCAGTATCAGTTAAGCATGAATTGGCAGTATATGTATAGAGTTATGTTTTCAGATTTAAAAAAAAGAAAACGAAAAAAAAAAAAAAAAAGGCTTTTATACAGATACACTATGAAATAATCTTTTTAAAATGTTAGATATGCTTACTGTTGGTCAAATTCGGAAGTAGTGTTAAGTCAAAGTTTGGAAGCCCTGGTAGAGAATAGAGTTGTAGCCGTTAGAGAGACTGTAAATAAATAAATAATTGATTCCATGTCCCCTGTTTGGAAAACCATGCATACATCCTCATTAGGTTATCCCCTTTCATTTTTTAAATATAGATTTTTGTTTGAAAAAAAATTCTTTCACAATACTGATTGACGTTATAAGGAGTAGAGCCAGTATAAAGTGTGTTGAAAACAAAAAAGTACTGAAAATATTTTAAGGTTTAAAGAGGTTAGTGTTTGAATTGTGAGTGACTTTAGAATAGGTAATAATGATAAGAGGTAACCTGATGATAGAATCAAGTGGTATTGTATCAACATTACAACGTGTATGATTGACAAATTAGATTATCTGTGGAAGAAAATCAGTGAAAAGTGTCATTTTAACATATGCCTTATGGCATTTCAAAGAACAATAATGATACTGTCAGTTACACCCAGCTTACCTGAATATCAAGAAGGGTGTTTTATAAGTTTTTTTTCAACCTACCGGATTTAGTTTTGCAGCCCTTTTGATATAAGAAGGCAATAAGAAAATTGCTTTGAATTTATACATTTTTTGCTCACCTGTGCATCCAGTTGAGCAATGCATACGGAAAAAAAAAATTTCTTGTGATATTTCATAGCGGTTATTTGAAAATTTTTATTTAGTGCAGACCACTAAATGGGTCAAATTTGGCATCAAAGTTATGCTTTTCGATTTTTTACGATAATTTAATTCTAGATAGTTTTGTTATGCCATTTGTTTTAAATATTATTTCGGATCCAGACCCAAATTTGCCAAATTTTTTTCCCTGGTCCTTCCATAGAGTTTAAAAATATATCAAATTTGAATCAAATATTTTATCGGGCTGTTGGCTAAACACAGATAAAATTCTATTCAATATGATTTGAATGAGATTTTTCCTTAAAATTCTGCTATTGTTCTTTCAAAATGATTTCCTTTTCTTGGACCTTAATAAAAATTCATCTAACTCTAACACTATCAGCATTGTTACGTTAGCACATTCAGGTATAATGTTCTGGCACCTTCAGCATGGTTACATTAGCACATTCAGGTATAATGTTCTGGCACCGTCAGCATTGTTACATTAGCACATTCAGTTTTTAACAAGTGTTGAAGATCAAGTTTATTAGTTTATTCTCCTTACCCTTCCAGAACCAAAATGAAAATTAAGTGGTTTTCCTGTGCTATCTCTCCATTAATCTTGTGCAATTTAACAAATTATTTTATTGTTTATAATTTTTTTTTTTATATATATTATCTATTTTTAAATAGCAAAATGAGGCAGAATTAGACTCCATATAAAATATTTTAGTTGTGATAACAGCTGGTAAGTAATAGTTTTTGCAATTTTTTTTGCCCGTTTAAATTTCTATATATTCATTAGCATCGTGTTACGTTGGGAAACAGCCGTGCGCTAGCTGTATAAACAGTAGTGCCGATGAATGTAATCTAATCTAGAAATTTATTGGCAATAGTTGAAATAATTTATTCGGAAGCTTAGAAATAAAAATAAAATAATAAAATAAATAAAAGCATTATTTTTAAATATGAATAGTAGCTAAATATGATTTGGTGATAATGGAGCATAACATCAAAAATAAAATATTTTATAAATGGAAGAAAAAAGTTTTTATTTATTTATCAAAAATCGAATTGCTCTGCTTTTTATTTATATTTTAATTGGTTTCTTTTTTAGTTACATTGGGTTCATTGAGTCATACCGAGACCCGTATGGTGTTCGAGGGGAGTTTGAAGGTACGTATAAATCATTGGAAAATTAAAAGAAATATAAATTTTTTGATTTTAAAATAGTTGTGTTAAGGTATGTGTGTATAAAACCATTCTTAATCTTCCGCTAGAAAATCTTCACCATCGTCTTTCCAACTTAACATTTTTATCCAGCCCGCTTAGTTTGGTGTGAGTTTGCCTCTGTTTGCTTTTCTTCATCTTGAAATTTTTATGTTAAAGTAAGTTTCAATCTACTGGCACAAAATGTCCAACTTTTTACTAGACCAGGAGTGAAACAATAAACGGAGAAACGGAAGTGACGGCCAACTACTGGTTTCAACAGGTTTAGTCTCCCTCATTTTTCCCTAATATGACATCATAATCGATAAATAATAATTGAAATTTTATTCTTAATAATATTTTTTCATAATTTCATCGTTAAGTAAAAATGGCATCATAATTACCAATTCATGGATAAAATTTTAAGAAATAGCATTTTTGAATAAATCTTAAATTTGATATCTCTAACTTTTGACCAATGAGGATAGGGCATATGAATTGTGGTTTTCAATCTGATCTAGATGGTGTAGGTCCAATTTTTTTTTTTTTCCCATATCATCGAAAGTCAAACTTATTTGATGATTACCCACGGTTCTGGCGTATTTAGAGCTCCCATTTCAGCTAACGATGAACAAATGCGCAGCCAAACAGCGATAAACTTATTGCACTGAATCGAATGCTACTCTACTCATACACTAAGTGGGATGATACCCGGATTTGAACCCGGAACCTTACAGTTGGGAGTCAAATGTCTTACCAACTGAGCTATCCGGGTACAATTTCTTCAAGTAGCCTAACCAATTCAACCTTCTGATCTGAGTACATCTTTAATGCTATGTATATCCAACCGTCTTCATGTCTAAGCTGAACTTTTTTTTTTTCTCTTAGGCTGGTGTCACATGTCTACCATTCTCACGTTATTTATTTCTAAAGGATCAAAATCTTCCAGCTTCACTGCCCACGTCTCACTTATACAAAACTTGAAATTTCTGAATTAAGTTTCTCTTTCTCTAAAGTATTTAATTTTTTTCCAGGTATAAGTTAATCTACAAATAAAACTAAATTTGATATTTTTTTTTCACTACTTTTCATTTTACCTAAGTAACAGAAATTATCAACTATCTAATGAGCTACTTCTGTACATCAGTGAAGTTGATAATACTTCATTCTCTATAATCCCACCTTTGCAACATTAGCATATAATGTAATTGTCAGCTTAACTTTACACAATACTACTTTTACAATTAATTAATATATTAACAATAATTAATTATTAATTAACCGCATTTCCATTTACCCATGCTTACAAGACTGGCAAAAAATTGAGTAATTAACAATTCTTTTCCTGCAAATTCTTCAATGCCATTTTCTAACTTTAAGACCACTTTTGCCTTCGCTGCTGCTAACCATGACCTTAGTTTATGCTGATTCACTCTCAACCCTTTCTCTCATAGTTTTTCACTTAAATTATAAAATATTTGACAATAATCCATTGATTAAGATATATTTAAACATAATTGATGTCACTACTTTACAAAACCTATGTATAAAAAAACAGTTATATATAATTAAAACCGTATAGTTTGACTTTGAATCTAGAAATTGGTTAAGAACTGCTTATATTTCAAATTAATTCTAAGATAGTACTAGAAATTACCTATAATGATATCATATTACAAAAAATGTGATCCCAATCACCATGGTTGGGCTGCACGGAGATATTTTTAAAATTGGTATCCTTTTGATTGCCTCTAACGGGGTTTAAAACTTTCTATTTCATTTTCTTGCTTCCAAAAGCCCACTAAATTCATATTTTACTTCAGCGGTATTACAAAATAATCATCCATTTTTAATTTTGTGCATATAAAATTGCATGGTGTGTAGTGGAGCATCGTAGTGAGGGAACATAGTACATCTTATGATGTTAACAGGTATTCAAAAGCATTGTTGTTTTGTTTATCTTCTAGGAACTGAACAAAAGATTTTTGAATCATAGTTTCCTATTAATAACAAAGCTTTTTTCGCTTCATTCATAACAAGAATTTACCTAGATGTAAAAAAATTATCATCAATATGTAAAGGTTTGCGAAATCATGGCAAGCTTGCTGGCAAAATTTAAAATGGTATTGTTGGTTGAATAAAACTGCGACGAAATTCAACAAACAACAAAATTTTTTACTCTACCAGTGATTAATATGCAATAAATAAATTTTGATTTGATTTTGATCTACTGGAAAAACATAATATATATATATATATAAAAAAAATGATTTTTTGGTACATCGTATACATTTAACGTATACATATAGTGAAATGAAATTATATATTGTTTTTAATTAAAAATATATTTTGATTTAAAATAATACGTAATTTAATTTACTGTTCATGAAACACCCGTATTTGTTTAAAGGCAAAATTATATTTAAAAATTTGTTTAAGAATATTTGAATGTAATAATTCTTTTGTTTAACATTTAAATAAAATTCTCTGTTGATAATATTGAAATTAATTTTCATTTGGTTTTGATTGGGTAGCTAAAAATCTATTGTCTCGATTGAATTATTTTCTACCGTTCAAATATTATTAATAAAAAAATGGGGAGACGAGATAAAACATGGAAAAATAATCACAACTTTAGGCTGAATTTTTTCTCAGATATCAACGCAAATTTTTTGCAAATTCAGCAAATAAAACTTCATATTATATATAATTTTTCACGTTGCTGCCAAATGAATCAAAGCGAGCATAGCAAGTTTTTTTGCTTTCGCAATATCCAAAAAATAAAATTTATTTTCCTAAATGTTTCTGATTATTAGCCAATTATCAATTTAAAGTGATATATCTGCACACTCTCCGTAGTTCATCCGTGTCTTTTAGAATTAATTAAACACTTCTATGAATTGGTTATTTTGCATAAATACATCAAATATCAATTTCTTTAAATACCTAGCGTTCTTAATGTGCAGATTTTTTATATTTGTGGTCTTTGGTCTCAACCTTACGCATTAAATATGCTTAATTAGGAATTTGAATAATCATCTTCCATTGTCAATTTATCAAAGAAAAAGTGTTCATGGTATAATAATAATTATTTAATAGGCTTATGCATTTATTTTATAAAATTAATCACCCTTTTTTTATACTAGTGTGAGGTGACGTTTTTGCGGCAATTTGTTGTTATGACGCAAGTATAAATAAAGGGGCATATAGAAGGATCAAATATTACATTTATTCTAAAATTTATACAGAAGTAAAAATCTGATTTGATTTTCATCAATCTATAAATTATTTTTATATAAAATAAACATTTTTATCCTACCCCTACAATGCAGCAAATGACAAAATATGCAAAATTATAAAAACTGATTTTAATAAACAAGTAAAAATTTAAAGTGTTAATCAACTAATATTAAAATTTAATTTTTGAAAATTTCAAAGTACATATTACAGGGGTGTGGCCTCTTATTTATTCATGAAGGCAGGTTTGTGCCTTATCACAAATCTCCTGGAGGTTTATACGGTACTAATAGCAACAATAGTAGAATATTTTCTTTTCTTTTTTTCCCCAGTTGATTATTGACAGGAAAGACTCAACTCAACCCAATATCTTTTTCCGCTCCCACCCAAGAATTCTACTAAGGATATGAAACTTTTCTTTTCTCTCAGTCCTCTTTAGATGAATATTTCACTGGCAGGCTATTTACATATATAAATAATAAAGTGGAAATGGTAAAATTTACACCAGATTCAGCTTATTTACCATCAATTTTCGGAATCAGAATAAAATTTCAGTTAAAAAAAAATTCTGTTCCTGTTTTTCTATTAGAAGTTTACCAATGTCCCTCTTCCTCTTCTATACCTGGAATAGAATAATAAAACTTAATGTATGACAAAACTTTTGCATTTATTTGAACCTGTGTTGTAGTTACATCCTTTATTTTTCTCCAGATCTCTTCACTTTGATCATCTGTTTGATATTTCGATTTTTCAGGAATCTGTTAGCCAATAGTTTTTGTTTTCATAGGTTTCACAGCTATGGTAAACAAGGAAATGAGTGCAAAGTTTGGTTGTTTAGTAGAAAATTCAGAAAAATATCTAAAATGTTTGCCCTGGCCTGCTGAATACGAGAAAGATGAATTTTTAAAGCCTGATTTTACATCACTGGAGGTTTTGGCATTTGCTGGAAGTGGGATACCGCTTGGTATTAATTTACCAAACTGTAAGTTTAGAAATTTCTGTAAGTCAATCCTCTAAATTAAGAAGAATGTGCCTTGGCAATACATTGCTGACATACTTTAAGTTTGCCTTAGCAAGATATAAAATCATCTTGGAAATATCTTTTAAGTTTGTATCATTCATAGAATTAAAAAGAAAAAAATCATTGTTATACTTCTTTTGATATGTTTCTACATATATAAATCTTTTTAAAAAGGTTTATCTTGGTACTTTCCTAGATATAAATATAAAAGAAATCTATATTCCATAAGAAAATTTTATGCAAGTGATTTATCAAATTTCTTTATCTTTTTAATTCATGCGCTGTATTATATTTCAACTGAACAGTTTGGGTATAAAATAATTTGCAGTGATTTTTGTCTTTGATATCGCTATTTTCATCAATTAAATTGAAATCAAGATATTACGTATTCTTTGTTTTGTATTTGCATTTTTAAATTTTTAAGCAGAATATTTATGGGTTATTTATTTATGGGTTGCTTACAGCAAATGATATTTACTTGTGAATATTTACAACCACTTAACAAACTTTCTGGCCTGTGTCTGGTTTAGTCTATTTTTTTTGTCTAGATGATGATATTCGGCAAACTGAAGGTTTTAAAAATGTTTCGCTAGGAAATGTACTCAATACTTCTTGTGCTGAACAAGCCATTACATTCTTAGATGACAAAGACATTGTAAGTTTTTTAAACGCATACTAGGCATGTATTTGATTTTATATTTGTCTAAAAGACATGCGTGAATTGTAGAAATGCAACCTAGCATCTCTGCACTATAAAGCAGCTGTAATGATAATGTAAAACATTTTCAGCGTGCCTTGCTGAAAATTAAAAAACACAGAAATACTGAAATTATAGTGATTATAATGATTTTGAAGAATATTTTCATTTCATAAATGATTATGAGCCAGGAAAGCTTAGCCATTTTTTTTTTTTTTATGAATGCCCTAAAACTGCTAAAGATTGGTTTTAAATTTCCAGGGTTGCTGGAGAGGAATAGTTACAGTTAAAGTTTACCCAGATATAAAATAAGAATTTTACTGAATTAAAAAGACGGAAGGTCTCTTTTGACCCAATATCACATTGGAAAATCTTTGACTTAAAATTTTAAATTGGGTATTTACTCTGGTTCTGCCTTTTATACATATGTTTGATATCTATTTTTCAGTTGATTGGCCTTACCTGTGTGCAAATTTTTTATTTTTATTTAGTTAAACCATTTTTTTTTTTTTTTTTTAGGAACTTTATAAGAAATATAAGGCACAGTCGTTTGAAGTTCAAGTTGGTTTGCACGAGCTTCTTGGCCATGGAAGTGGGAAGCTGTTTCAACAGGTAAACTAATATTATTTCTTCAGTTTTTGGTTCAATTTATCAAAGTATTTTATTACTATAATTATTTTAATTCTGAACATCATATAATTAATTATAACCTTTTGTCCCAAATATTAGTATATAGACACAAATAAATTTTTCAAAGCCCACCCTATTAAAACAAACCGTTCCCTAAAATCAAAGCTTTTATTCCAAATTTAATCTTTATATTTAAAATTCAAGCCTTAGAATTGGAATGCATTTAGAATTTGATTTTTCAAGTGTAACATTTTTTAATAGCAGAGTATGTTTTTAAAAAGATAAACATTTAATAACAGAAAATGTTTTTAAAGGATAAACATTAGTAACAGAAAATGTTTTTTAAAAGATAAACATTTGGTAACAGAAAATGTTTTTAAAAGATAAACATTTGGTAACAGAAAATGTTTTTAAAAGATAAATATTTAGTAACAGACAATGTTTTTAAAGGATAAACATTTGGTAACAGAAATTGTTTTTAAAAGATAAACATTTGGTAACAGAAAATGTTTTTAAAGGATAAACATTAGTAACAGAAAATGTTTTTTAAAAAATAAACATTTGGTAGCAGACAATGTTTTTTAAAAGATAAAAATTTGGTAGCAGACAATGTTTTTAAAAGATAAACATTTGGTAACAGAAAATGTTTTTAAAAGATAAATATTTAGTAACAGACAATGTTTTTAAAGGATAAACATTTGGTAACAGAAATTGTTTTTAAAAGATAAACATTTGGTAACAGAAAATGTTTTTAAAGGATAAACATTAGTAACAGAAAATGTTTTTTAAAAAATAAACATTTGGTAGCAGACAATGTTTTTTAAAAGATAAAAATTTGGTAGCAGACAATGTTTTTTAAAAGATAAACATTTAATAACAGAAAATTTTTTTAAAGGCTAAACATTAGTAACAGAAAATGTTTTTTAAAAGATAAACATTGGGTAACAGAAAATGTTTTTAAATGACAAACATTTAGTAACAGACAATGTTTTTAAAAGATAAACATTTAATAACAGAAAATGTTTTTAAAGGATAAACATTAGTAACAGAAAATGTTTTTTAAAAGATAAACATTTGGTAACAGAAAATGTTTTTAAAAGATAAACATTTAGTAACAGAAAATGTTTTTAAAGGATAAACATTAGTAACAGAAAATGCTTTTTAAAAGGTAAACATTTGGTAACAGAAAAGTTTTTAAAGGATAAATATTAGTAACAGAAAATGTTTTTTAAAAGATAAACATTTGATAGCAGACAATGTTTTTTAAAAGATAAACATTTAATAACAGAAAATGTTTTTAAAAGCAAAACATTAGTAACAGAAAATGTTTTTTAAAAGATAAACATTTGGTAACAGAAAATGTTTTTAAAGGATAAACATTTAGTAACAGACAATGTTTTTTAAAAAATAAACGTTTGGTAGCAGACAATGTTTTTTAAAAGATAAAAATTTGGTAACAGACAATGTTTTTTAAAAGATAAACATTTAATAACAGAAAATGTTTTTAAAGGATAAACATTTGGTAACAGAAAATGCTTTTTAAATGGTAAACATTTGGTAACAGAAAATGTTTTTAAATGACAAACATTTAGTAACAGAAAATGTTTTTTAAAAGATAAACATTTGGTAACAGAAAATGTTTTTAAAGGATAAACATTTAGTAACAGACAATGTTTTTGAAAGATAAACATTTGGTAAAAAACAATGTTTTTTTAAAAGATAAACATTTGGTAACAGACGATGTTTTTTAAAAGATAAACATTTGGTAACAGAAATTTTTTTTAAAAATTGTTGAAATTGATCGTTTTTCTTTTACGCTAAATCATCTTGTAAGCTATCTTTTTATGATTTTAGAACCAAGACGGAAGTTTCAATTTCGACAAAGAAAAAGTGAAACATTTAGAAACAAACGAAAAAGTATGTTGATTACCAATAAAACTTTTACTAACTTTTAACTTAAAGTGTCTCTATTGTCTTTTATTTTCTTCTAATTATGTTTCTGTTTAGATCTCAGGTAAAACAGGTATGGATTTTATTCATCTGTGTCCATCATAAAATCTGGTGGTAACAAAATACGGCATTTTGGTTTCCTTAAAGTTCTTTTTGTGACTTTGTGCAATTTAATAAGTCCTGTGAAATCGCTTAAGTTTGTCAGTCCATAACTTTTTTTTCCTAGTTTTTTTTTGGGACGCTGTGTTACAATTCTGCTAATTTTTTTTATTATGTTAAAAACAAATATTTCTTGTTATTTAATATTTCTAACATTTCAAGTTTTGTCCAAAAAGGCTCTAGTTTTCAAGAAATCACGTAATGGTTCTGTCAAAATGTTACCAAGTTTTATTTACTATAATCTTTTTAGGATTTCTTTTCCTTTTTGTAAGAGAGAATTGAGAAAGGTAATTGCTTTTTTCAAACTAATTTCCAGGAATCCGATTAATAAGTGCTTGTTTAATTTTAAATTTTGCCTGAAAGCAATTAAAGACAGTTTTTTACCTTAATTAATGTCCGTAAAATAAATAAGGTTTCTTTGCCCAAATATTACAGCTTGTATTTACTTTTACTTACAAATATTTCCAAGAATTTAAGTGGTGCAATGCTATGGGAATATTGATTAACCTGCATTGTTAGAAGGTTTTTAATATAATTATATTTTGTAACTGATTGTTGATAAAATCTTCAAACACTTGTCATGCATTTTATAAAAACTCTGTCCTTCTAAAAATATCTAATTTTCTGATGATAATAAATATGACCAGTGCAAGCTTAATAAATAATAGACTTGATATTATTTTAAATTTTAATATATAATTAATGTTTTTTTAGATTTCTTCCTGGTACTTGCCTGGAGAAACATGGAATAGTAAGTTCAGCTCAATGTCTTCATCCTACGAAGAGTGCCGTGCAGAATGTGTGGCTTTGCATTTGTGTCTAGACAAGTCAATACAAAAGTAAAGTTTTTATGTTTTTGGTTTTTAACTCTGCATCAATAGGCATAGAAATAATAATACAAAATAATACAAAATAATACAAAATCCTAGCGAAAACTGGTCATGCTGAATGTCAGAATTGCTGTATATATGTATGTTATAGCTGTATCAAAAGCCTTGGAACTGATTTAGTGATTCCAATGAAACATAAAAAAAATATATATATCCTTTTTTATATTATCATTATCCGTGAAAATATTAAGTGAAATTGTGATCCTAAGATTATTTCGAAATCTTTACGTTAAAATATTAAATATTATATAAAATCCTAGTAGCTTTGTGTAACAGGAGTTTTAATAGTTTTCTCAAAATAAGTTCCATAATCTTTATAATTTTTTTTTTTGATTGGCATAAGGCTAGATATTTGTTTTGTTTTTGTGCTGAAGAATAAAGAAAAGGATATGTGTAAAAATATGGGTATGATTACCTTGAGAAATAGCAGATGTCATGATGTTATCTGATAAGAAAATTTCCTACCATTTACCCCCATAGTTTTTCCTTCATTTTTGGAAAGATATTTTTGGTAGACTCGCTATTTCTTGTTCCATGTAGCTTTCTATTTTGAAAAATACATATATTTTTTTTTGTAACTGTGTATAACTTAATGATTGGATTTTTTTTTTTTTTTTCATCATTGTAATGGTTTAAAATAGTGAGAAATTTCTTCGTTTTATTGCTTGGGCCAACCATTTACAGGAGTTTGTTAAGAAGTTATTAATTAAATATATGGGAATTGAAAAAGTATAACCAAAAACACCACTTTTAATTTTTACAAGGATGTCTAGGTTAAACTTCTTTATATGCTAATGCAGAAGACAATAGACAATAAAAAATATATGCAAAGAAAGAATTCAAGGCGTATAAAAAGGTAAGAGTGCACTGCACTTGTACAAAATTGCAAATTAAACCAAACTATGAAATGCCGTAATATTTTTCCAAACCTTCTTTCCTGGGTACTACTCTCCAGTAGAGTAGTTTATAAATCCTATCCTATATGGACTTTGGTGAGTGGCAGTCACCCCACCGTTGTGAATATAATTAAGTAGACATCTGTAAAAATTCAATAATTTGTCATGCAAAAAATGAGTTGGCAAGTAAACTAAATTGGTTTAATTTATGTAACCTGTTTTATTTAGAATATTTGGATTTGAGAATGAACAAGCCAATGACGTTGTTTATATATGTTGGTTGAACATGGTTCGTGCTGGTTTGCTTGGATTGGAATTCTTTTCTCCTGAAACATCTAGTTGGAAGCAAGTATGGTTTTTGTTATTGTCATGAATAACCATTTCTAATGAACCATTCCCGCAGGGCAATTTGAAGGTCGCATGTAGAATAAAATTAAACTTCCTTAGTCAATAGTGCTGTATTTTCAATTGATAATAGCAGAATATGCTTGAACGTTATAAATGGGAGGGTGATAACATGATGTTGGTTGAATTAGTTTGAATACCGCTGTCTATATACTTATAAAAGTGTATTCTTTACAAAATTAGAGTTAAAAGAAAAATATATGGATTTATTTTTTTTTTGTTGTTGTTGTACTGATGTTTATATAATACAATTTTTAAGTAATTTCTTAATCTACCAAAAATTTTTATATTGTTATAATTAATTTATTGTCATAATTGCTAGGCCCATATGAATGCTCGTTATGTAATCTTACAAGTGCTTATGGAAGCTGGTCAAGACTTTGTTATTATTAAAAAAACAATTGGTGCTGATGGCAAAGATGACCTCCTCATTACATTAGACCGTAGCAAAATAGATAGTGTTGGTAAAGATGCAATTGCAAACTTCTTGATGAGATTACAGGTGAATTATATATAATTTTTATTACATATAATTATTTTATTGTTTATTTTATATATATATATATATATATAAAATATAGATATAAATTTTAAAAATGTTTTACGCTTAGCAAAGTGCTCAAAGGGTAGAGCTATTATAGTAATGAGGGATTCAAGTGAATATAACTCAATATGCAACCAGAGGTTTAATGCTATTTGCAATCATCAGGCAATTACATATTTTCTAAAAATAAAAAATATATTTATAACATCCAAAAATAAATTATTTATATTTAATCCATACTATCACTTTTAACGTTAAGTATAAGATTTTGTTTAAATGTCTACATTTGGAGACAAATTCATTTTTTTTATTTAAAATTTTATTTAAAATTTTGTTGTTGAGATTTTTGATAATTTAAAGCTTTTCTGCAATACAAAGGTTACAATTATTTGAATGCAATTTTTCTTTTCTTCTCTTAATGATTGTCCAATATTATTTCCGAAAGACCAATGTATAAACCAATGGAAATGAAAAACGCGTATACATTGGTCTTTCGGAAACACAATTTAAATCAAGATTGAGAAACCACACAAAATCATTCAATAACAAAAAATATAAAAATGAAACCATTCTATCTAAATATGTATGGGAATTGAAAGAGAACAATAACACTTCTTTAATATATTGGACAATCATTAAGGAAAATTGCATTGAAATAATTATAATCTTTGTATTGCGGAAAAGCTTTAAATTATCAATATATATATATAT